>JABUQX010064832.1:0-15000 GCA_015478945.1 Trachelipus rathkii
TAAGTTTTTTGGATAATATAGATATTAAAGTTTATTGTGGACTTAACTTTGAAAAAATTTTGATTTTAGAGTTTCGGGGAGAATGTATCGTCGATTTCAAAATTTGCATGTGATTTTCAAATTATTATATTCTTACGTTGTTACATTCTCACAAGTTTCTGGCATGCCTATTCTTAGACTAACTAGGGTGCTTCAATTCATGCTTTCAAACTCAATTACGTCTCCTTTCCATTTAGAGGTAAAATACCTGTTTTGAGACTTTCCTATATATACGCTCTTCCTGAAGTTTTCAGCTCGTCTTCAATCTGCTTCTCTAATTCCCTTCCTTTTGCTTTGCTCAGTTGTTCTTCCTTCCAAAGGCCTGTTTTTCTACTGCTCTCCGATCCTACGACGATAGTCCCAGAACTCATATACTATATATTATTATTATACTATATTATACTATATATATATCTATATATAATATCGTATATTTATATCTATTCATAAGTATCACTATATTATCTATACCTGTCTTTTATATACTATTATCATACTATACTATCTTTATATATAATATAATACTCTCTTATCGCTCAAAAATAGATATCAAATAATAATATTAAATGATACATAATAATGAATATTAATAAATAATAATAATGATAATAAGCATAGTGAGAAAGGCTCTAATTAATGTAAGCTATTTATGAAATATAACAACAATATATCAAGAATTAGTTTCATCTGATCATAATTCAGTTCATCCTTTACATTTATCAATAATGAATTAATAATTAACTAATAAATTTAATATTCTTTAATAAATATACTTCCGTGTACTTTTATGAAGAATATAATACAGAAAATTATCTAAATAAATAAATTCATAGAATGTTTTAAAATCATTATTATTAATATTTTGTTATAACTATAGCCCCTGCCCATTCCCATCTCTCCTCTCCTCTACCTCTCTCCCTTCGTTCTGTTTTCTCTCGAATAATACACATACTCTAATGGTATATCTCTACACTTCTCTCGGTACTCTCAGTCTCATGTTTCTTGTGTTCTTCTTCCACTCAATTTGCTGTGCATATCCTCTCTCTATCTCTGCATCATTCGCTTCTTTGTGCTTTCTCTTCTCTCTTTGTAGTCTATGAAAAAAAAATTATTATAATAATGCATTGCATAATGTTTATAAAACGCATTTCCACAAGCGTTACGTATCGTATTTATAGAGGATTAAATATGTGTAATTCTCCCTATGTAAAAATATTAACTATTTTATATAAAATTAATTTCTATTATAGTGAATATTACTATAAATAGTTCCAATGTGGAAGATATTAGATGTAATAAAGGTCTAAGTAAATTATTTATTATATATAATTTTTATTTATATTTTTTTAATTAATTTATTATTGCTATATTAAAGATAACATTTTGATAAGAATTATATATTAATAATTAATAATAATAATAATAATATAATGTATTATTTAATTAATTACCTAATTAATTAATCATCATGATAAGAGGGAAAATAATTAATAATTAATTATCTCCTATATATAGGAAGCTTTTTTTTAAGATTGTACACCAAAGATCATATCAATTCAAGATACAAGAAAGTGATGTATATAACTGTGAAGACAATTTATAAGAACTATATGATAAGATAATATACAATAGATAATATAACAATGAAGAATCTTCCGACTTTAGTAACTTGAATCCATATTTAAGAGTTTCTTAAATATTCTCCGTCTTTACATATATAATAATATATAATAATTGTGATAATGATAATAATACGATTACATAATATAATTAAATAAATAAATATAAGATATTTAAGAGGTTCATTGACCCACTTTAATCTCTAGTATAATCCCCACATAGATAGGAATATATAATATAATTCAATTAATAAATCATTTCATATCTGTAGATTGGGTGAGAAATATTTTTCAGACGAAAATTAACGTGATGTATAAATTAATTGGCTTTTTTCTCTATCTTTGGATGTTTCTAATAGGTTAAAGGATATAATTTAGACATTGTAATACTCTGACTTGTAAATAAGATAGAAATTATATATTAATAAATTATATACTATGTTCATACAAATCTGCATGTATCTACAATAAAAATGATTATATCTATCATCTTATTAGCTCTATTTACTAATGATGATGGTTAATAATAATTATTAAATTATTATTAATATATATATATCTATATATTTTATACTATATATATATATATAAACGCCAGGTACTTTGATATATACTTTGGTTATATTTTAATTAATGAAAGTAAACATCTACAGTATTATAAAATTATTTAATAATAAATACTAATTTTTTTTATAATAATAATAATAATATAAAATAATAAATCTTATAATTAATAATATAATTGAGATTAGATATAAATAAATAATCTCAATTATAGGGTACCCCACAGCCGCGCTAAGAATCACTAATACTGTTAATATTAGTGAACTGTAAAAATTCATGGATGAAGAAAGCATACAAACATACCATAATACATCTTTAGATTAACCGGATACTTGCAAGTGAAGAATAAATATGGAATTGGTATACATAATATAATGATCAATAAATAAAAATAAATAATAAAAATATAAGGGAATGAAATGAGAACGTATATAATAAATAATAAAAAAAAAAAAAGACAAAAAAAAAAAATAAAAGAAACAAAGATGGGTGTAATATGTTAAAAATACGATAAAAATAAAAATAATAAGGAGAATAATAATATAAATAATTAACAATAAATTAATTAATTCACGACTAATAATAAACGTATTAATAATAATAACTCAGTAAATAATAAATTTTATTTTAATTAATAAATTAAGAAATAAGGACAAGGAATTGAAGATAAAGTTGTTATAATTATAGTTAGTGCAATAATTAATAATTAATAATCTTAATTTCATATACGAGTCAAATTTCATGATTTTGTTCGAATAGACACTCAAGTAATAATGATATTTTTTTGAATGAGATTACTCAATTAAAAAATATGCTGACGTTATATAATAATTAATAGCTAAAATTTTTAATATTCATACATCCTTATAAGAATATTTATAATATATTATTTATAAATAAGATTATAACAATTATAAATATAAATAATAAATTAATATTAATGAATTCATGAATTAATTAAATAATAATTATATTATAATAATATTAATAATATTAAATGATGAGTATAATTATATAACAATAATCATATGATAAATTACATAATTAATTAATATTGATGTAAATAAATAAAAAAGAATAAACTTATATTTGTAATAAATAAAACTAAAATATTAATCTTTTATATCCTTATATATAATATAAATAGATAATAGTGAAAATTTAAGATATATAAGTATAATCTGAATTGTATAAATAGAAATATACAATGAGATAAATAACTAATATATATTATTAGTATAAATAATTATTTATTGAATAATAAATAGAAATAACTTATTATTAATAATAATAATTTCATTAATCCATAATTAATATTAAGGATTACCTGTTTGTTTTAAAAGTATAGATTTTCTTTCACTTTAAAGAATACTTCTCTATACGTGAATTGGCTTACTGATTATACTATAGTATAATATCTAATATAAATACTCCTCACTATATTACTAATTATTATATAATATATACTATATAGGTGAAGGTAATGTATACCGTACTCTATATATTATACTATATATATATATATGTATTATCATCTAGGTATTACTCTCTAATATAATAATACTATCTCTCTATTACATATCATATTACCTCTCTTTCATCTCTCTATCTCTATATTAGAATATATATTATATTATAATATATATGATATATATACACAAGTACTTCATAAATATATATATATATATATAATATAATACTATATAATATATTATACTAATATACTATGTTACTATCGTATATATATATACTATATTATATTATAATTTACCTATATATATAGCTATATATATATGTATATATATATAATTATATATTATATATATGTAGTATATATATATATATATATGATATAAGTATATATATATTAGTAGTAGATTTAGAATATCCGAATATATAGCTATATATAAGTATATAGCTATATATATATATTATATATATATATATATATATAATATAGTATTATATAATATGTGTTATATAGTATATATTTACTTATTTATATATATATATTATATTTACTTATTTATATATTTATATATATATATTATATATCTATAAGTATTAATAATAGTAGTTGATATTACTATAATTATACTAATATATATATATATATATATATAGTTATTATATATATGAATATAATATATAATATGATATTTAACAAATTTAATAATAAATACAACAATATATAAAAACGTACAGCTGTAAGAATAAAAAATATATAAAGTAAAATAATAACAATAATCATCAATAATAATAATCACTAATAAATAATGATAATAATAATAATAAATGTAGATAATAAAAAATATATAATAATAATAATAATATATAAATCATAAAAACAAGATAATAATAATAACAATCATTCAAAAAGGCCGAGGAGAATGCAATTGTGAGCTACAGAGTTATAGCTAGAATAATCAGGATAGACACCCTTCCTCGGAGTTCATTGTTATCTTCACCCTTTCGACATTGTGTAAGGTAATTAAAAATTTGTGCAAAATTAAACTATCACGAAATCCATTATGAAAAATGTAACAATGAAACACGTACATATTTTATTTAATTTTTATTCATTTATTTATTTATTTACATATATTTCTTAGTTATTTTTTTTTCTTTACTTTTAATCACAATATTTAACACTATCCTAGTAAGGGTCTTAAAAAATTCTATTATCAGCTTCCCAAATGGATCCTGATGCAGGTTTCAAATTTAAGATGGTTAAATGAAGATGACCAAAGGAAAAGGAATCTACAGAACAGATGTGAGTCGAAAGAAGGATGTATTACATCAAACACACCTGAAAATGCCGATGTCTCCAGGCAAGAAGAAATGGCACCCCTCTCGCAGCGGGGGCACTGCGAGTGCGTAACTCAATCTAGGATGGCCTTAGTAGTGCCTATAGAAAAGAAATAGTGTTCCAGCGTCGCGACGGAGAATCAGTTTGGGAGTAAAGGACAGTTTATGAAACTTTTGACCTTGAACTCAACCATATTTAAATGTGTGACATAAAATTGGTGTCCTCATTCTAAATATGAGAACAAAACTTCATACAAGGTCGGATAATGATATTACACATTTAAAGTAATTGTGATAAAGATAAGTATTATCGCAACATAGAGACAACTCACAACTTCTTTGAAACGAACTTAGCGAACATTGGAAATGTTTCCAAGACGATGTATTGTTAATTTTCAGGACAAGAATATTTTTTTTTAATTATATATATATAATATATATATATATATATAGTATATATATATATATTAATAGTAATGATGATTAATATATAATATATATATATATATATATGTATATATATATAATAATATATATAATATAATTTATTATAATTAATATATAATTATATATATATATATATATATATATATATATATAACTATATTATATATATTATATATATATAATATATATATTATATATATATAGTATAATATATAATATATATATATATATATATATATATAATGTAGTGTATGTGCGTGTGTGTGTGTGTCATTTATTCTAAGTTCATATTACTATAGTTAGGTTAGGATATGATAAAACTTTGTTAAATTATTACTATGTAAATGTAAATTTTTTTAACGCTTGCGGCGTTAAATTAACGGTTTTCCGTTACTACGATGCGTTTTCCGGGGTCGATGACGCGTTTGGACTGAGCCCCAAGACTTCACCGCACTGCACCGTCTTTTTTTGTTGTCTCGCCGCTTCGTTTTCTATTGTCCTGCTACCTTCATGGACCTTTTTAAACCGTTATACTTCAATCATTTCAGTTTATTTTTCTATATTTCGCATACGTTTACAAGTTACATTCTTTGCCTGCATTTCATATTCATATGACTTCACATTCAACATTCTTCAGTAGGCGAATATTCTGTCAACGACGTCTAATCGTTTTCCATGAATTATTTTTATTATTATTATTATTATTAAAGCTGGAAAACAGTTCGTTATGATTTATTAATAGTTACTTTATGGGAACCTATATTCTTAAATCCATGAATCAAATAAGCAGGAAGTGTCCTTCCCTATCCCTTGAGCGACCACGCTTTACTCCTTAAGGTCGTAAAAACATTGATTAACAAGATACTAAAGACGTAGAGACATAAGTCATGTATCCAATTGGAGTCCTCCCCTTCCTGCGCGAAATGGCTTTACGGCTTTTACGTCCTTTAAGGTCTTATAGGGGGTCTGTAAAAATCATGGATTTTACAGACGCCAAAAGATGTAAAAGACGCAAAGTCATTATATAACGAAGATACCCCATGACCCCTACTCCTGGGAATGGCTTTACGTTCTATACGTCCTTAGGTATTAAAAAAACGTTTTTTTTTTAACCCAGACAACCTAATTTTTTTCCTTAACGTAAAAAAACTTCTTTGATAATAAATCTTTTTAATAGTTCTTGTTGAGCATAACATTTGATGTTCTCTACTAAATCTTTCATATCATAACATAAAAAATATCAATAAAAATTTATAGATCATAAATTTACCCGTAAAATCACAAACACTGACCAGTCCTATGCATCGCTGGCCGAATAAGCTGAATGCAAAACTCACATATTTAAAATAAAAGAAACACCAATCTAGCCGTTATCGCCAACTTTACAATAACTAACTTTTTAAATATCATTTCTATATTACTATCAATACATCATAAATTAAACTAGCGTTAATAAAATAGACTACTATTTACATTTTATTTATCAGAATATTTACATATAGGAATCATTAATATTATATATATATATATTATATATATATTACTAATATATATTATTATATATAATATAATATATATATATATATATATAATATATAAATATAATTAAATAGATTATTTAAGACCCTTAAAATCCCATAAGGACACGTGCCGCCAAGAGTTTCTTACCCAAAGTACTGCCTTGTCAACTAGAGTATTAAGTGAATAAAAAGAACGACCATTTTTATTAAAAAAAACATTGTTTATTTAAAAAAAAAGTTTTTTGAGTAAAAAAAAAAATTGTTTTTAATATTTTTGTGTATGTGTAATAATTATATTTGATTGTAATGTTTATTATTTTTCTTTATTCATTTAAATTTATAAAACTGACAATATTAGTATTGTTTATTAAACAGTTTTTACCTAATATTATACTGATAAAATAAGCACATTAGAGAAACTGAGTAAATAAAAAAAAAAATTATTTTTTTAAAAAACATATGCTAACGTTTATTCAACATTACCACTTTCTTTACTCTTTTGAAGCGTAGAAAACTGAAGAATGTACATGAAATGAATTATGATTATAGATTATATGAGAAATGAGCATATACTATAATGTATATTTACTATACACAAATACAAAGAATATAATCACTATAATTATTAGTACCATAAGTTAGAACTAGTTATATAAGCCTTAGACCTAAAAGTACTAAATTTCTAAAAGAACCGATCAAGGACCTCATTAAAACTCCCTGTGTCTACTGCTTCGGCCATCTTGGAATCCTTCAGACCTGTTCCAATCATAGCCTTTCATTGATTAAATCTCTGATGGCTCATCCCTTCATATGCTATATTGGAAAGAGAAGGGGAGCTCCAGACTCTGCATGATATCAAAGATAGGACAGAGGTCTTTAGTTGTTTTTATCAACTTCAATTGTCCTTACAGAGAAAACCTTAAGTCTACCTGGGGACTGAAAATCTCTGGCTGATAGTGTTGTATGTGGTTCAGGGTGACTAATGATTTTTGCATGACGATTAACTACTTACCAACTTTTACATTAATTTGAAGAAAGTACCGGAAGGCTCTGCCTGCTCCGTCTCTGTCAATTCAAATTATGACTTATGAATAATAGTTTTTCTGCATGTTCATTGTGAGCCTGTTTCTTTTTTTTTTTGATATGTTCTTCATATCTCCACTGAGAACTTCTCTTACATGCAGCTGAAGTGGCAGGCAGAGTCATAGATTCAGGGCGTGATGAGCTTACTTTTTGAATATCTTTGCATTGCTATAATAAAAGACTAATCCACCATTGCTGCAGACGAAAACATCTGTTGGGAAATGGGAAGCCAGAGATAATATCCATACTGAAATAAGTCCCTCCCCCTCTGACTGTGGAAAAATTCACAATTCCTCCCATTGGACTTTCTTTTCATCCAAACATCTAGCATTTCCTTGCCAGATTGCAGACCTTCTGAATAGCTGAACCTGAAGAAAAAATTATGAAATATGTTTCAATTTGCTTGTATATATATTGTATTGAAAGTCGTATGCAAGTTTCTATAAAAGTAAAAAAGCTATATTATATATATATATATATATCATATTATAATATTACTAGTTATAATATATATATATATTAATATAGTATATATAATATATATATATATATTTATATATATATATAATACTATATTATATATATATATATATATGTATAATATATATATATATATATATATGTATAAACTTATAAATATATATAATATATATAATAATATATATATATATATATATATATTATATATATATATAAATAATAGTTTATAAGTACATCGTAATCACTGTTACTATATATAGGAATTTAAATATACATATTACATGAGTTCTTCACAAATTGACAATTTGAAACTAATCACTTCAGATTATCAGTGATAGGAACAGTCAACTGAAGGCTTATATGTGCTCTTTTTTCTGCTTTGTTAGCCCATTTGCATCTTTATTGCCTTTCCATTCCTTTGATTTCTGCACTCTTACTCTCTTCTGATTCCCCAAGTATGTTCATTTTAATGTCATCACTGCATTTTTTTTGCAAATTCGCGTTGATGTGTTGTTCTTTCCTCTTTAACCATATTGCCACCTTATATGATCCTTACTTTCTTCTATAGGAAGGATTATTTTTCTTAAATAATAGAGAATGGGCAGGTTGTTTTGTCTTTCTTCCAGACGCCATTGATTTTCAAAAATTTTTTGGAAAGAATTATTTTCAACTTTTTGTAACTGTTAATTGTTAATATAACTTTAAAATATATATAAATTTAATTATTATCCTGTAACACCTTGTTTCCTATAGTAAACAAGGTAAAAAATAAAGACAGAAGTGTAAGAAATGAATAAATGTAGAAGAAACAAAATTTAAAAAAAACAAAAAAAAAAAAAAACAAAAAAAAAAAGAAATGAAAAAAAACAATAAAAAAAAACGAAATAAAAGTAAAAAAAAAGAAAAACCGATGTTTTAAAAAACGAATTTTCCATTTTTCAAAAAAAAAACACGGTTTTCTTTTAACAAACTCTATGTCAGACGGTAGTTGCTGTAACATTTTTGATCCTAATATAATACTGTCTCCTCCATGTTTCCCAGCCTGAAACGTATTACTACCATGTAAGTTAGCTAAAGGATTCTGGGACTCGTCTATTTGAGCTGCAGTTTTATGAGGCAGTTCTATTTCAAAGGACATCATCATAATCATCATCTAATTGTATTTCGATCATTGCTTTTACTGTGACATCTTTGTATCTGATGTCTTCATATAATGATTCATCGTGACCTGCACTATTTTCAGAACAACGACGTCACTAACTTCAGCAGTTTCCCAAAATTGATAGTATCTTTTGTGTCTTTATTGATTGTGAGACCTTTGACTTTTACAATATATTTTATATTTCCTTCAGCTGTTCTTATTCTAACAGCATATGATTTAGGACCAGTACACACAAAGGAATCACTATAAGCACCATTTCCATACTCTGCTATTTCATCTGTTAATTCACCTAAAAAGTTACCTGTATCGGGAACTTCATCATTTTTGCCAGTTACAAAAATACAAGAATCTGTATCACAATACAGTACCCTTTCTCTAACCTTATTAAGAAGCTCATATAATTTTACACGGGCATAGGCGGTTGTAAACGATGCAATAGGAATGTTTGTAGTTGTTGATGAACTTTCAGCTAATGCATTTTTTACAACTGTAACAACATATTTATTGCCTATGGGTATAACGGAAGGTATTTCAATATCGCTTTGATTGATCAATTCCCATACTTCTTTATCGCTAGTACATGCTATATCTTCTCTTGAAGGCGTATTTTGAGCGAATTTTCCCCAAAGGCTATTTAAGCATAACTTCGCGATGAATCGCATACCAGGATTCTTCTTGATGTTGTTAATATCAAGTTCAACACCTTCCTTTTCTTTGAAAAGACGAACGAATTCTTTAAGTTTTTCTTCAAAGTCAGGGTCGTCTTCGTGAATATTATTAGGAGGTCCTGATGCTTCAGTCTTTATTTTTAAGAAGTGATTGACATACCCTTCAAACAAGAACTCTTGCTCTTTAAACAACCATACTTCAAATATTTTGAGTATTTTATATCCCATATCCAACGCCAACTTAATTTCAGGTGTAGTGTAGACACCATCAATAGCACGTTCATTCTCATTATGAGTGCATTTCTCACATTTAACCTCTACACATTTTGCACATAATGGAAACATTAAGTTTCTTTTTCAGTTCGTTCTGGTAGAACAGGTATGTTATAGGATCTTGAGGTGGAAAGGACTTAATATACGCTGTTTCGCGAAAATACTATGATCAATTGAATTCCTTGATATATCCTAGGAGGAGACTTCAAACATCTGGTACATTTATCCCTTATTAAGTTTTTCCCGGATGACCGCATGGAACTCTATCATTCGCTTCTGGACGAAAGGAATAGAGAGATGTGTAATCAAAAAATACATTATCTTTTTGCTTCAGTTGGAGTAATAATGTATGAATGGCTGCAGTACGACTCAAAAGTGAATTGTCTATTTATAAGTCTGTTGTAACACATCGTTGCCTTATACGCTGCACATATTCTTTAATAGCTATATTATTTATGCGATATGATCAGGATCTTTGAATTGTTTCTTTTTCTGTATTTCCATTCCCATCCATACTCTCACTATGTAAGAGCCATTGTGAAAGAGTGTATCGAATCAAAGATGAATATCGTATAGTGTACCTTCTTCCTTATTACGGTCTTTATGGCCATGCCATTGCCATCCATGATACAAAAAAGCCGTTTTTTCACTCCATTTACATATTCAAATGCCATCAGGGTAGAGCCATTTATTTTTTATTTAAATGCTTTCTCTCCTCCATATACACTCATGCTTAACTTAATATTTTTATCTTTTCCTGGTACATGAGTCGAACGAATATGCCTCATAAGTTGAAAGCTTAGGGTTCTCTTACCTAGAATAGTAATTTTCCCTTCAGGCATGAACACATTTTTATAGATTGTGTAACATAAAGATGCAATCGTTGTGCATTCAACAAGACAGTCAATATCAAAATCTTTTATAAAACTAGAACGGAACTTTTCAAAACATTTTCTAAGCACATTAACATCCTGGATGCAGTACTTTTCACATTCTTCAAAAATATTGTATTCTTTATTTTGAAAACTATTATAGTATTCTGAAAAGCTTATAATATATATATATATATATATATTATATAAATTTATATAATAATATATTATATATATATATATAAACTGAGGTATATATGAATTTATATATATATATATATATATAATAATATATATAAGCATAAAATGTTCTAATAACAATTATATTTCACTGGTTGGCAGAGCTAATCACTAAACGTTACTAAATTTCAAATAAAAAATAATAAATTTTGACTTATTTGTAATGATAAACTTTAAAGGAAAGCTCAAATTCTTCTAATCCTTTTTTTCTCACGAGCCGGGTCTATTTTGCAACATCATATTCATTCAATTGCAAATATAAAGCAAAAAATATATATATATATGTAGTACTTATTTTAGGAGAAACGAAAATTATGTGTTAACATCTAGGATGCTATCATTGAAATGAGATAATTTGAGGCGTTCATGCCTTTATATATTTCTGAATATCTATCGAAAGAGATACTTGTAGCAACATAAAACTTACTACTCAGGTGTAACTTTTATTCAATTATGCTAAGTCAATAGATAGAGAATAAAAACATTAACGGTTAAGGCATCTATATTATTCAAGAAAATAATAATAATAATAATAATAAAATAATAATTATAATAATAATAATTATAATACTATTAATAATAATAATAATAATGATAATTATAATGATGATGATAATAATAAAATCAAATAATAATAATAATAATAATAATAATAATAATAATATAATAATAATAATAATAATATACATAATTAAAATAATAATTGAAATAAATAATAATTATAATTAAATTAATAATTAAATAATTAATAATAATAAATAATAATGATTAATTAATAATAATAATAAAATAATAAAAGTAGATTAAGCAAAAATAATAATAATAATAATAATATATAATAATATAATAATAATAATAATAATAATAATAATAATATAATAATAATAATAATTATAATATAAAGTAATATTAAAGTACTTTGTATAAAAATAATGGAAATAAATAAATAATAATTAAAAATTAATAATTTAGCAATAAATAATAAATAATAAATAATAAATAAAAATAATAAATAATGAAATAATACTATAAATAATAAATAATAAATAATAAATAATAATAATAATAATAAATAATAAATACATAAATAATAAATAATAAATATGAATAAAGAAATATATAAATAATAAATACTAAATTATAATAAATAAAAAATTTAATATGAATAAATAATAATAATAATAATATTAAGTAATAATAAATATAATAATAATAAAGTTAACTTAATAATTTAATAATAATAATAATAATAATAATAAATAATAATAATAATAAATAATAATAATAATAATAATAATAATAAATAATACATAATAAAAAGGGCTGCGACCAAAAGGTGTTTCTGGGGGGGTTTTATAGGTGGTTGTTAATGGAAATTTGGTCTCTAAATCCAAATCAGCATTTCATATTGCTCATCAGGTCTAGTTTTCAAGATCAGACGCGAGCTCCTAGATGGCATTTAGAGAGCGTCAGACATCCTAGCTGACCGCTTGGGCGCGAGTGGTTTGGTGTGTTCCTTATACTCACTCAACTAGTGTTTTACTTTATCCATAACTGTTTCTCATCTAGGATTCACGTGGTTTAAAGTGTAATTTCTAAGCTTTATTTTGCTTTGTGAATTTTTTTGCAGCAGATACACTTAGCAAAACTCCTTAATATTTCATAAAAATGAAATAGAAAGTGTAAAAACAGTCCTGATAGATTTTGTTATGTGTGTGGCAAAGTAACTTTTAGTGAGTTAGTAAAGTTCCTTTACAATGCATATTTTGGAATAAAGCTAGGAGATCAAGACAAAACCTTTGCTCCACATATGTGCTGCAAAGCCTGTATCATAGCCTTAAGGCGCTGGAGTGAGGTAAAGAGAACGCACAACTTCTTGCATCCCGTCTTAGTGAGAACAACCTCCTCTCTCAAGAAACTACATACTTTTGGTTCAGAAATAGAGACGAAGAGTTTCGAAAGTTCTTTGCAGTTGCTTCTTGCAGCTATTTGGTGTATTGCAATGATGTAAAAGGTTTAATTGAGGCACTTGGTGTTCCTTACCAACCAAGTGAATGGAGGCTCTTCATTGATTCTTCTAGCAGAAGCTTGAAGGCAGTACTCTTAAATATTGGCAATAAAATGGCATCCGTACCTATTGCCCATTCAGTTCAGTTAACAGAAAGATACAAAAATATGGAAGTATTGATTAATACAATCAAGTACTCTAACCACAACAACTGGTTAATATGTGGTGATCTCAAGGTAAGATATATTTCCCAGTTTCTTCTTGTCATTATAAATCTTCATTTTTAAAAAAATTACCTATGAAAAAAATATAAGTTCTTAGAAACCATGTACATCAATATGCAAGCATAAAGACAGTTTTCAATTTTAATTTACTACATTTAATGTATTTAAGAATTAATCTTTTCTTTCAGGTTGTGTGCCTTCTTCTTGGGATGCAAGAAGGCTACACAAAATATCCTTGCTTCATGTGTCTATGGGATAGCCGTGCTGATAGTCTTCACTATAAGCAAAAAAACTGGCCAGCTCGAGAGACATTCCAAATTGGCTGCCAAAACGTGGTAGGTGAACCTTAGTCACCTCCAAAATGGTTTTTACTGCCTCCTCTCATTCAATAATCCTTGGCTCTCTTGAACTGAAGAATCTTTGTCAACATGACACTGAATAAAGAATGCCAAGACTCTTTTAAGTATCTAAGCTCCTACTGCAAAAATCCCACACATCCAGTGATGCAAAGTTCTCCATGGCCAGGCATATTTGCGGTACCCCAAATTAGGACTGTGTTAAAGGACAAGCATTTTTACAACCAATATCTCCATTGAAGCAGTGACAAGATGCAATGGCGATACGTGGTGGTTAGTAAAGGGAGTCAAATTGACGGATTTTCTGGATAAAAGAAGCTCAAATATATCTCACATGTAAAATGAGCTTTATGAAAAGGCTTCGAAAAATGGGGAGCTCGCATGTCGATAAAAATGCATTTTCTCCATTCACATCTTGACTATTTTCCCGCAAACTGTGGGAAATTAAAGCGAGGAACAAGGTGAAAGATTTCACCAAGACATAAAGATGATGGAAACAAGATATCAAGGACGCTGGGACATCAACATGTTAGCTGACTATTGCTGGTGTCTTAAACGCGACGAACCAACATCGCTTCACAAACGGAAATCATCAAGGACTTCGTTTCTTGGAAAATAGTTTCTTGCACGTCTTGGG
>JABUQX010064832.1:25000-30000 GCA_015478945.1 Trachelipus rathkii
TATATAATGCTATAAATATAAATATATTACAGATAGTATATATATATATTATAATATATATATTATATATATATATATATATATATTAAGAGTAGCCGATACAGAAAAAAGGCCGATACCGATACTCTATTTTTTTTTAGGTGCCGATACCGATACCGATACTTTAATTAATATAATAAATAAACAGTAATAAGATAAAAACATTTGTGTACTGCTAGGCAACTCAGGATTGCTTCCCTGTTCCCTGTACAACCAATACTTAGTCATTTATTTCATATTTGGTAGTGCCCAAGTATATTTATTTTATAAATTAAAATAGTATCTTTAAGGAATAATAAATTCAAATATAATATTAATAACTTTTTTATGTTTGTGTTTATTCAAAAAATATTCCATTTCCATTTTCCAGTAAGTATTAACAAGTTTAGCTACTAGCTTTTATATTTTAACATGATTACAATTACAAAAAAAAAAATAAATAAATAAAAAAATAAAGAATAAAAATAATGAAAGAAGAGACCTCAATTAATCGTCTGAAAAGACCAAATAAAAAAACGCTATTACTCAAACTGACATAATCAATAATATTACTCCTTGAGATAAAGTTAGATATCATCAATATGTCAAAGTCAAAAAGTCTCAAAATTGTGATGCGAAAAACCATGAAGCTTTCACTAGTATCTGGCGAGAGCCTGTTTCTTTTTGGGGTGTTTACATTCCCACCTACACTAAAAATACGCTCGCTCTCGACTGATGAGGGAGGGGGTGATAATTATTTTCTTGCAAGCACAGATAATAATGGAAACCTTGGCCCATTTTCATGCCACCACATGAAAGGATTCTCTTCTGTAGGCAGCATCTCCATGTTTTCGTTGAGCCTCATCTCCTCTTTCACAGATTGCAAATTTGAATTATCTTTGCTCCTCGATGACTGTCTCTTCAGTTTTTTTCGATGGGGTTCTTTGGTGTGATTCCTTTGAAGGTGAATGAGATGTCAATGCAATTTCGACCATGAACTTATCAAAGTCTAACATATCCAGACCTTTTCATCTTCAGTAGGTTTATTTGCTGAAAAGCCACCATCGTCACTATCAGTGCTGTTGCCAGGCGGTGCGATAAGGCGGTTCCACTTCTGTGAATCTTTTTTTTCGTCACGCGAGCAAGCTCCTCGGTTTATGCTATTTAAATCATTTCTAGAAGTGATCACCCGTCGGAGATTGACCATTTTGTGGGTTCAGCTAGGCTTAATAAATCCTTATTTGACCTTTTATTATTTTTTTTTTTTAGAGCTGTCACCAAAATAACGCAGATGAGCACAGACGCAGATTTTAAAGTGAGGGAGATTAAATTGAGATAGGAAATACAGAAGATGGAGGAGAATTCCACAGAACAAGAGATGCAGGAAAGAAGAAGCACCGCAGCGAAAACTAGTCTGGATTTACTAATATCAACACAAAACTCATGGTGCGACCACAGCACCTTTGTTGCTACTGAGGGCGTCGTTAAAGTGGTGGGTACCGAGTGGAGGTTCCCTCGAGCACTTGCCCTACTGTACCGTATAGAAAAGAATAAAGCACCAACATCCTCGCCGGCCAAAGATAGAGGGATCAAGTGAACTAGAAAGTACAGGATAGTTTATAAGCCTTTGGGCCTTTGACTCTACCCATCCAAACAAAGCCGGATGAAACCAGAACCATCCCCAGATATGAGAGCAGTACTCCATAAAAGGGCGGATGAAACCCTTGTATAGCTGGAGTAGCTGAGAAGAGGAAAAAAAAGTCTCGCAGTCTAAACAGATCTCCCAGTTTCTTTGAGGCCACCCTAGGCAACGTTGTTGATGTGAGGTTTCCAAGACATTTTTGTTTATATTAAGTCAACAGGAGAGACGAGAGATCCGTGCGAAAGGATAGAAAAGTGTATGGTGTCTTAAATAGGAGGAAATTTGTAGAAGTGGCAGGTTTTAAAGGAACGAAATTTCACAGGTTGCAGACGACCCAACCCTGAAATTTTATCCGATCAGCGAGAGTAGAATCGGAAAGATTAAGACGAGAGGCAATTCTAGAAATAAAAGAGGGAGCAGAATTGAAATGAGTTGAAGAATGAAGGGTCGAGTCATCGTCATATGAGTGGATAGAGTTAGCTGTACAGGTGAGGAAATATTATTAATAAAGAGCAGGAAATAAAGTAGGAGAGTAATAACCAGAACCCTGAGGAAACACCACTATTTGACTGAAAAAGAAGAAAAGGAGTCGCCCCCCATTAACATAGCCAAGTATTGAGCGATTTGAAAGAAAGCTAGACATAAGTAAGCAAAGAGAAGAAGGAAACCCAAAGGAGGGGAGCTTGGAGAGCAGTGACGCCTGAAAGTATATCGCTAGTAGACCTCGAGTGCCGAAAGCCGTACTGGCGATCGGAAAGAAGGGAATGAAATTCCAGATGGTCTAAGAAGTGAGGTTGAGAAGAGTTTCAAAGATCTTAGATAGAATACAAGTTAGAGCTATAGGGCGATAGTTAGAAGGGTCAGAGCGGCTTCCTTTTTTTCGGAATAGGTTGGACATATGCGCGCTTCCAACACTGAGGGAAAGTGCTAGTATTGGGGCATAGAAGATATAGTTGAACGAGGGGCGGGGTCAGCATGGAAGCACACTTCCTCAAAACTCGGGGAGGAATGCCATCCGGTCCATCCGCATTCCTAACGTTCATGGATTGCAGAGCCCAGTACCGATCAAATGTAATTCACAGGTAAAGGCATTAGGACACCTGAGAGGAGGAGGAGGAGGAAGAGGAATGACAGAATCGTCCAGGTTGAGTTAGAGGAAAATAGGAGGCTGAAGAGAATTGGCCTTTTGCAGTGGAGTATATTAGCAACTGAACCATCATAGAGAATAAGAGGATGAAAGTATGATTTACAGAAGTTGTAGAGATGTTTTTGGCAAATAGGCCAGAAAGATTGTCAGTAGGAGAGCCAAGGAGGTCAGCGCACTTTCGTTTAATGAAAGTCCACTTTGCTGGTCGAAGAGTACCCCTGCAACGATTTCTAGCTGAATGAAAATTAGCAAGAGTGATAGGAGAACGAGAATTTTTCCACATCCGATGACGCACTTGTCTGTGCCTGAATGCCAGAGAAACGAGCCACGATTGAACCATGGTTTTGAGGAGAAAAAGATTTTGTCGAAGAGAAATGAACTTGCTCATCCCATCAACGATTACAGCTCCCACTTTATCGGCAGAAGCTGAAGCGTGTTCAGAGTCAAAGCAGTCACTCCAATTATAGTTAGCGTAGAAGCAACTCAATGCCCCCCAATCGGCCCGATCAAAGTGCCGGAAAAACCGGCATAGGGCAGGATGGAGCTGTGGGAGTGAGAAAGTATTAAAATTAAGAGATATAAGGTTGTGGTTAGATTAGGGACCGACCGGGGCGGGAATTTTGCCGGGGCCGGGGCTGCACTAATTTAGCCGGGGCTAGCTAAAATTAGAAATGTAAGTCAAAAACACTGAAAGTCTTAAAACTTATTAGGATGAAAATTAAATATAATTTCAATTAATTAATAATTTAAATTATAAAAAAGGAAAACATTTAATAATTCAATTAAATAAATATTTTCGAAAGAAATTTTTAGAAAATAATTGATTTTCTAGAAGAATAAGTTGTATAAATTAATATATATATATATATTATATATATATATATAACGCACAGGCACTATATATATATATATAATATATAATATATAATATATATATATATATATATATATATATTATATATATATATATTATATATATAATATATATATATATATATATATATAATATATATATTTAAGAACTACTTTGTCGTAGTGATATATTTACTTTAGAGAGGAAGCCCTTGGATTCTTTTTTAGTATTATGCTTTTACTGTCACTTCATTTTATTACTAAATGTACACAAATTAAAAAACATTGTTAAAGACACTTTTTTTTAATGAAATAAATTTTAAAAAGGAAAGCTAATTTTCGTCCCGACACGCGAGACCTCTTCAGGCTAAGGGACTGGATTTCTTTCTTGATCTTCATCAGTTCAAGTGTGTTTCAGTTGGTCTGCTATTTTCTTCATGGTGTTGTTGAAATATTTTGATGTTTTCAGATATTCATTTTGTATAAAATCTATCTTAACTTCACCGGGATGCTTATTGTAGTTGTTACTATTATAAATGCAAAAGGATTTCATGATTTTGCGATGGTTCGTGTGATTGATATTTCTGATCATCTTTATATTGTTGATATTGATAGAGTGGCCTGTGTTAAGCCTATGACTTGTTAAAGCTGAATTTATGCTGTCCTTGTGCAGGTCATCTGTATGTTGATTTTTTCTTCTTTGCAAATCTATGGTTTCACCTATAAATGTTTTATTGCAAGTATTGCAGGGGATGTGATATATATACAGCTTTGTGGGAGATTGATTTTCTTTTCGTTTTGGGGGTTTGAGAATGTTTTTAAGGTGATATTCTAGGATGGAAATAGTGTGTCGCGGGGGTTCCTCCGACCATCCCCTCCGGGGATGGAAAACGCCCCCCCTCTGTCCCCCGTCGGCTCGAGCCCTCTAAAAATTTTTTTTTTTAAAAAAAAAAAATTATTTCACCAAATTTAGGGGGCTCGAGCCGACGGGGGACAGAGGGGGGGACGTTTCATACCCCGGAGGGGATGGTCGGAGGAACCCCCGCGACACCCAAAGACCAAAGAGCGGGGGTTCCGGAGACCATCCCCGGAGGGGGGATTAGTCCCCCCCGTCGTCCACCGGGAGGCCGAGAGACCCCCGACTCCTGCCATCTTTGCGGTTTACCCTAGGGTATTCCTTTAATTAAAAAAAAAAAAATTTACTTCAAAAAAAAAAAAAAAGTTAAATCCCATCCTTAGAATTTTCGGCTGATTCCAAATATATAATTTGTTTTACTGTAGGACCTGCCGTTCTCTAGCTACATACTGTGAGCATTAAAAAAATCTGACCATCTATATACT
>JABUQX010064832.1:45000-47500 GCA_015478945.1 Trachelipus rathkii
AGAGTGGCGGGAGATTGTTTGGTAGCCATGCAGTGTTAAATATTTGAGTGAGAGTTGCAATAGCTTTGGTTTGCCTAAATGTTTTTATATATATATATATATATATATATATATATAATATATATATTATATATATATATATATATATATTATATATAATATATATATATATATATATATATATAATATATATATAATATATAATATATATTTTATATATAATATATATATATATATATATATATATATATATACGGTTTATAATACTTCGAAACCTCAAAAAGGAAAAACTTTAAGCGCTATTGATATAATCTTCAATGTTCGTTATGTCACCAACAAAAATGATTTTTTTTTTAATAAACTTCCAACAGTTTAAGGAAGATTCTTAAACATGAACTTTTCTGAAGCAAACCTTAAAGAATAATGGGAAACTTAACAGAGGGTAGCGTGATGTTAAATGGAGTAGTAAACTGTTCGAGGAGTGTTTATAAAACGATCCTGAGTGTTCTTAACGGACAGTTCAAAGACAATCAAGAAATAAATGAAGGTTAAAGAAGAATGTGTGGGAGAATGGATGACCAAATGGAATGTACTCTCCATGCCTGAGAGAATCACTTTGGGTATATTTTCATTTACACCTTTTACGAAATTTCCACATGATTGCTAAATTTAAAAAAAAACAAAAAAATTTTACCTGATGTAGTCAGCCAGTTTGTTGCGGCGGATTCAAATCATCAACATGTTATGAATGAGTTCGGTAGAAGAAGCTTCACGTAGTTTGATTTGTTGCTCCCACACTACAGGACAGACTCCCTTCTCAAATCCATTCCACCAGGTCTTTACTATATATTATATATATATATATATATATATATATATATATATATATATATATATATATATATATATATATATATATATATATATATATATATATATATATATATATATATATATATATAGATATATTATAATATATATATATATATTGGTAAATACTGCAATTAAACCGCAGTTCAATTTGTATAGATAAAAATAACTCCTTGAGTGATTCTTCACTTACCAGGATTAGATCCGGCCCTCGCGAACGGTATGCCAAGCGTGTTACCACTCGACCACGACAAGCTAAAAAGATACGCGACCGAATGCAAGCGGAGATGCGTGGCTAAGGTATCTGTCCTGCCATAGGCGGTCCTTATTCCTATGAATAGAGCACTCTTTCATAGGTTTAGGTCGCGTATCTTATTAGATCGTCGTGGTCAAGTGGTAACACGCTTGGCTACCGTTCGCGAGGGTCCGGGATCTAATCATGGTAAGTGAAGAATCACTCAAGGAGTTATTTTTATCTATACAAATAGAACTGCCGGTTTAATGCAGTATTTACATCTATTACATCTTACAGAACTAGAGTGGTCTCCTTACATGAGTCGTGTGTTACCTTTGACCCGAGTGCAAGCGGAGATGCGTGGCTGAGGTATCTGTCCTGCCATAGGCGGTCCTTATTCCTATTGAATAGGGAGCATTCTTTCATAGGATTAAGTCGCGTATTCTTTTTTGCCTTGTGTGTCGCAGTGGTAAACACCGCTTGGCCATACCGTTCGCCGAGGTCCCGGGATATAATTCCTGGTAACGTGAAGAATTCACTCAAGGAGGTCATTTTAGCTATCTTTTATATACTATATATATATATATATATATATTATATATATATATATATATATATATATATATATATATATATATATATATATATATATATATATATATATATTATAATATATATATAAGGCTTGGGTTTAAGTACAAGTACTTGTTCTTAAGTACCATTTTTCGGTAGTACTGAACTAATGTACTTGCATTTTCTAAAATACAAGTGACTTGTACTTGAGCCTTTGTACTGGTACTTGTGCTTGACTTGCAAGTACTTTTGGCTTTTTTTTTTATATCATTTTTTATTTTCTTTTTTATCATTTTCCTCGAATTGATCATATTTTCTTATATATATTCTAAATAAATTTCCATTTGTGAATATAAAGTATGTCATTATATATACGGTATATATATATATATATATATATAATATATATCAATATATATAGCCAAATATTATCTTATATATTATATATATATATATATCATCAACCACCTTTTTTCCCCAAGACTTGGGGTAAGGTGCGTAACATGCACCGGAAACAGAAAAGTAGGTGGAGAATATGACAAGTCGTTAGGAGAGCCCACCTTATACCCCATCGGAACTATTTCTCTGGAACTCGCAGCCATGTCAGTAAAATCCACGCTTAAGGAAGGCCTTCCGGGGACCGGCCGCCACGGACCCTCACTATTGCATCTTCGCCAATGTGGGGTTCATCCCTTGGCCCAGGTGGGCCACAACCATACCTCCTCACCAAACCCCGCTATTCACTCCTATTATGCACCTTTCTTCTCGCCCCTGCCAAACTCACATTTCACTCCTCCAGACATTGTTTTGCTGACTCAATCC
>JABUQX010064833.1:0-10000 GCA_015478945.1 Trachelipus rathkii
CTTCTTTCAAATCATCAGCATGGTTTTCAGCGTTCGAGGTTAACTGGTGACATACTATCATATTAATTTATCGTCTTCCGTCATTAAGGACTGTGAAGAGTCTTGTTTAGTGGCACTTTACATGTCAAAGGATTTTGACCGTGTATGGCAAGCGTCACAGCTCTCTAAGCTTCCTTTGGGTCTCCTCCTTTGCTTTGATCACTCATGTCTAGTTTCTTCTCAAATTGTTCTTTATCGGCACTTGTTGATGGAGAGACTTTTAGTATCTTCTTTTAAATTGTGGTGTTTCTCCCTTTAGTTTTCTGTTTTACCTCCAATATATTCCTATTTTTTATCAACAACCTTCTCAGTTGCACTTCCAACTCTGTTAATTATTATGCCGACGACTCAACTCACCATTCTTCCACTCATTTCAAATTTGCTCCCTTTTTTGCCTCTAGAGTTGTTTTTCACCTTCCATTTTCAAATTTCATTTTTACAGATGAGGATGGGATTTCTCAGTGGGGTCGTCTCAACCTTGTGAAATTCAACTTTTTAAAAATTCAACTTGTTCATATCTCCCTCTCAAAAACACCAAACTTTAGTATCTCTTTCCGCGGCCCTACTGGCTCACCTATGAACAACATAAAAATTCTTTTTCTGAGCATAAACAAATCATCTTGAAAACTTCATATCACTTCGTTTGGTAAGATGGACTCAAAGAAGCTGAGAGTTATTTTCAGATTGCAAAAAATTTTTTTCACATTTACTCCAACATTTAATCAGTCTTTTTATGGAACACTTTTCTTACATCAGCGGAGCTCTAGTTCCAACTTTTTTTAGGGTAAGGTTGAGTCTAAGGCTAAAAAAATAAATTCTCACCTAATTTCTAGCTTTCTTAACCCTTTGTATCTGGGTATGACCTTGGTGCTTTATCTCTTTTCTGTAGGTACTACAACGGCATGTGCTCTAGGGAATTATCCACTAGGTTTGAGCTTGGGTGAGCTCTTTTCTTTCATTTCTTTGCTCCCTCCTTTGAAAAGGGTTGTTCTCGTGGTTGGGGGTTGTCTGTAAAAAAATATTTTGAATAATGCTAGAACTATTTTGTTCGTTGAAGAAATGTTATATTTTGCTAATCAATATACTTACGTTAGTTAAGTTTTGGAAACGGTTTAAAGAAAAAAAAGAGGTAACTTTGATACTTATTAACCTGACCAACAAAGATACTAATCCTATTATAAATAACAATAAGGAGTGTAATCACGTGAGTGCTATTACTGGTACGGCTCTTTTCTGGTAATCGGTACTCACTACAATATAGGGTATATTATCTATATAAGTATATACACCGTTACTAAAACGAACTATTGTTTAAGTAACGGAGTAACGACGTCGTTTACTTTTTCTTTCTATAGTAACGACTGATAGAATAGTGATTTTCGTGTGTATTTAGTTTATCTGATTACTAGTTACTTATAGTTTCGTATCCGAGTATAATTTCGTGTTTCGAATACTTTCTATTGATATGCTAGATAGCTACAATTGTATACCACCCAGTTATCAAAGCATATATACTAAATCTTTGTATAATATATTATTATGATTAAGTTATTAGAATAATTATATATAATATAGATATCTATTATATAATACTATATTTATATATATATATATATATTAAATGATTTATAATATAGTATAGTATATATATATTAATATATATATAATAATATATATATTATATATTATATCGGTTATATATATAATAGTAATATAATATAGTATATTATAATATAAAATATAATATTATAGATATATATTTAGTTATAATTTATATTAATATATAAATATTAATATAATTAATATTATATAATATTTAATTATAAAATATATATATATATATTATAATATAAGTTTCTCTAATATTAAAACATGTGAATATTTGGTTAAATATGATATAGCTCACCTTTCTACAATAATTGTACTAATTCTAAATAAATGCCAATGTTCTCACAACATAATACAGTTAAATGTTCACAGATGTTAAAATATCTGAGTACAGTTATATTCATTATCTGCACTTACTACTAAGTATAAATTAAACAATAGAATAAAATAATTAATATATAAATAATATATAATAATAATAAATTATAAAATAAAAATCATTTTATTATAATAATATAATATAAATAATATAATAAAAAATTAATGATAATAATAATTAATTATAATAAATTTTCATCTTTAAATTAAACAAAATGAAAATTATTATATAAAATAGAAACGTAATCTTCAATGCAAAATAATTTAAAGAATAATAATCATAAGTTTTATTCTGATGTAGTAGATAATAAATATAAAAACATTATATTTTAAGTTAGGCAAGTTTTTTTGTAAGAAAATATTTTAAAGAAAAAACTGCACATCCACTATATATAATTGCAAAATACAATTAAATAATATGTACGTATTATACCATAAAAAATATATTATATAATATTAAAATATTCAAGTATTAAATATATAAAATAAATAAAATTATAAGTAAATAAATCATTGCACCTACGCTATATTCTAATATTTTCAACTCACATTACATCTACCACTTTACCAATCATTAAATTTATACCCATAAATATCATTACCAACTTTAGTCAGTTACAGAATTGAAAAACTTAATAATAATATATTATAATAAAAAATAAATTATATAATTAATTAATATGTAACAAATGAAAAAAAATATGAGTAAAATAAACATTATAAACTATTAAATTAGATACCTCTTTCTTGATAGTTATAAAGTTTATAAATATTATACCATTAATCAAAATATTATTATTATTCACCTATACAACTACTCAAAATTTATTATTTACAGATTTATTTTAACTCCATACTCTCCAACATTAATTATTATATATTATTAATTGATTTAATTATTTATTATTAATGCATATATATATATTAATAATATTATTATATATTTATTATAACAATCAAATACAATTCATAGTATCACTAACGATTGTACCTAATATAAGCAACATCATATTAATGTAAAACTACAATAAGTATCATATAGTATATAATAATATATAAGTAATCTATATAATTAAATATATAATACTAATATAATACTATATTATAATATTATAATTTTATCAATATATAATAATTATTATAATATATATATATTCTATATATTAAATAATAATATAATAATAAATATATAATTAATTATATATATAACTTTATATATATATAATATCTATATATATATATTAATAATATAAAATAAAATATGGTAATTTATATGGTAGTGAGCAATTTGCATAGAATAATAGAGTAGGATGTGCTTTTCGTTAATAACTGATGAAATATAGAAATGATAGTCATATAGAATGTGGTTGGAACACACTTCGAAAAGTCTGACCATAACAATTGGAACAGGAAACTTGAAGGAGATAGATAAGTTATTATTATAGTTGGTGTTTAGGAATATTGAGATGTGGTTCTTTATTATTGAACGTATGTGTGAGTTACCATGGTGCATAGTAATTACTATCGTAAGGAGGAGGTAATGTGGTATGAGCGAGAATAGTTTGAATTTTAGAACTAGGTAATTCCACGGACAATAGACTGAAATAAATAAACGCGTGATAATAAAAGGATAAGAGATGAGAGAGAGAGCTGAGAGACTTTAACACTGCGAAATCTAATATGGAGCAAGTTCGCTGTTAAAATAAATGTTATACTATGTGATGAAGAAAGAGTTGGCACTGGGATTGCAGAGAAAGACGTAGTAATAAACACATCTTATAATTATGAAAAGTAAAATGCGCATAACATTAGAAACTGTGATAGGAATTTAGGGTTACAGAGAAGTTGTTAGCTCATTATTAATGTAGTAGTACTCACATTACACTCTGGTATTAAAATATAATGGTCTACGAATAGAGAATGCGTACTGATTGATTGACAGGCTCTGTATTAGATAGAACGAACGAGAGAGGTCGACTTAGGGCTAAGTGGTAGGGAATGTGGCCTGGAGCAGCAGTATTACAATTAGACAGAAAGAGATAAAATGATCTGTGGAGAGAAAATAGAGATCGGCAACATAAGAGATTGAAATAAATTGTCTCATTAAAGTTGTATTTTTGTTATTTTTAAAACATGCTAATGAAATTGAAGGATTCGGAATACTCTTAAACTATTGCACATGAGTTATATTTTTGATCATAATCAATTATGATTATAGTGTTATAGGCAGGTAAGTACGTTCTTGTATTGGAGTATTATGCTTATATATAATTCATAACAGATATGGTATGGGGTATATAATGGCGTTGAGAGATATTTGAATTTAATAGAACAAGCACACTACTTAAAAGAACTCTTAGTATATAAAAAGGCAGTCAGAGAGAGGCATCAATCAGTTGATATGTACATATATTGGTTATGATATCATAAATTGTATATGGATGGGATTATCAAAGAATTATACAGGTGGGATGGCAGGTGAGGATGGTGTAAGTATATACATAAGGAGAGTTGATGGATAGTCGTTTTCAAAATTATTAATCCGACATTATGTATATAATATATAATATAATATAAATGAATATAATATAATAATATCATATATATAGTCAGATATATATATAGCAGAGATATACACCATCTCTTCTAATATATTACTATAAGATCTGACTATCACGACAACCGCATTTCAACATATAATACACGATATGGCCAGACTACTCGCTGGTACACCAATTACTTTATCAGAATTATAATAATGGGCTAATAGGTTATTTATTTTGCAAGTCCCTCTGTTCTAACGCAGGATCATCCGATGAATTTGGGAATCCGAGAGTGATTCTAACAATGGAGTTAAAATGTGATATCAGAACACTGGAAGATGAGTTTTGTAGAGTATAGCATACTCCATTTATAAATGCGAATTGATATTTGGAATCTTCGTCTGTGGTTGAAATTATGCAAAGACGCATAGTTTTTGAGAGGTCATGTTCTGGTAAGATAGATAATCTTGTTCAGGAATTTATGAATGTAAAAAAGAAGATGTGTATAATAGGTAAAAGATTGCGCTCTGGGATAAGTAGTAAGGTCTATAACGATGTTACGTAAGTGATAAGGATCTGTCTTTATCAGAGATGTTGAAAGTTTAAATGTTATGATTTTTGTGTGTGAAGAAAGAGACGATAAAGACAAGGAGTGTCTTTGGGTAGAAGATAGATAGTGTGAGTATGAAGGTAGAAGGTGATGAAGAATGAAGGAGAGGAACGAGGAAGTGATGCAAGAGTGTAGTAGGAAAGTTAGGTGAATGAGGTGAGAGAGAGAGAGAGTGGTGTGAGATGCATTAAATGTGTAGTGGGAGTGTAAAGGACTAAGTCTAGCTAGAGGTGCGCTAGGGTCTTACTCAGAGGAGTAGGTATTTTATTAATATAATGATAATGGTTGAAAAATGTAAATATGACACAAAGACCAATAAATTGCTTGGTATCGGAATTGAATGTAAATAATTGAGAGAGAAGCACTAAAAGTCACGAAGAGTAACCGGCAGAGAGGCACTTTCGTTACTTTTTTTTCATTTTTAAAGAAAGAACTGATAAGTACAACTCTTTGTTTAAACCATGAAGCAAAAATTAATGACAGATAAAAGTGCTTCAGAGCTTTACTACTGCTCCTACTGTCACTATTATATTTTATTTGAAGCAATTGTTGGCCGACTGTCTGACTATTTTTTCCTAATGTATAATGGTACAAAAATAATCTCATAAGAGCTTCAAACTCTGGCTGAACTTTAACGACATATTTATGGCCCACATATTGATAAGCACTAGAAAATGTAGACTTGAGAATCACAAAAATTTTAAAATAAATATAGTATATATATAGGTATTAAACTATAATATAACTATTCCTAATATATTTAATACTATAATTACTTATTACGTATATAAGCTCATTACAAAGAGTCTATATTTTGGTATTTTACACTTATCTTCTATTGTACGTTCAATCTTCGTTTACGACATCGAATGTTTAACTAAGAATATACCTATTGAATCCATATATATTTACGAAAACAGATCCATAGTACAACTCGATCTGAAATTGAATGCTTAATTCACTATGTCAGTCAGAAATTATATGTGGAAAGACTGTGTAAGTCATATATGAAAGAACTAAAAATTTATTGTACTTTACCAAATAAATATTCAATAAGTTAATGAACGATGAAAAGAATAAGGTATTGCGAAAAAAAATTATTTAGATTTGGTTGAGGAAGCACACTTCGAAAGAACTATATTTATGGTTGTTGCAATTATTATTAGTTTAATTATCGTTTATTTGGAAATTTGAAGTTTATTTTTCTTTCTTTTCTTGCATATTTCTGAAATAACATAATCTTAAAAGCAAATATATAAATATTATACATATCACATCAGATAATTATAGTTGTATTGTTATATTTTTTTTTACTAAACCTTTATTCTCTGTGAAATATACTGAGCAAATCATAATCTCATTTTAAATACAATTTCAGAAATGGTTGTAAAACTCATATAACTACAAGTTTCACACTCTTATCTAAAAGGCTGAAATTTGAATCTTATTTCAAATTATGCAAGTACGTGGTGGATATAAGCGTTTAAAGAAGAGATTTTTAAATTTGCTTTGTAAAAAACAATCAGAGGCACATTATAGTATAGCAAATAGTTTGGGATAAGTTAACTATGGCATACTAATTACCATTTTCGTACTACATTCATAACCTTGGTCCCACAATACTCTTCATTCATTTGACCATTTCTTTTGAACCATGATTCTGGCTTTTACAACCTTTCATAATTCTCAATAATTGTATATAGGAGTAGATTTTAGAAAGTGATATCACATTATTCTGTTGATTAGGATTGCAGAATGAGGTGAGTGTAAATTATGTAGGAATACTGAAGGATGAGAGAAGATAGAAAATACAGAGAGATGATTGAGAAATGAATGAACACTGATTGAGATCGTCACCGGAGAAAATCTGATATTCAGAGACGAAAGAATCAGTGAATCTAGATTGGAAGGGAGTATAAAAGAATAGAGAGAAAGCCACTGAAAGATCCTCAGCACAGAACTAGCATAGAAAAGTTAGAGTTGTATTGCATTTGTTTGGACACTATAGACGTGCAATTGAGAATTGCTATAAAAAAATGGTTCTGAAGCTTTAGCACTGGTGAAAAGTTTCTTTGAAACAAGACGCGACCAATGTTTTTTCGATCTCTATTACTTTTTAGCTATTGAGTCTACAGTGCGTTCAAGCCGTGACTGTGAACATCTTCAATGATAGTTGTAAGAGTATTGACGAATGTTCTCGTGACAGGTGTGCAAAGTAAGAGGAATACCAGGGCATGATGAATAAGGAAAATGAAGGGAGGGTATGAGAGGAGATTACGATCGTTTAGAACAGTGCGCTCTCAGTCTTTGATAACTTATGGGCTCTTATTAACGTTACTCGATGCCTATCTGGAACATGAAATGCTAAAGTTACAAAAACTGATATTGAATGGGAATTAAAAATTCTCAAAAAATTTCTAGCACACCAAGTTTTCAGACTTACCTTCCCATCATGATTATGCATAATTGCATCTAATAGATATGGTACGATTATAATCAGTTATCCTCTACGTCAATTGAGGGCTTATACACAGAAAAAATTCATTATATATAACTATTTTATTATTACACATGATGCCTAACAGATATTTACATCGAAGTTCAGGTGAACAATTAGTTTATAAGGCATTAACAAGTCGAAATTGAGTGAGGCGATAAGAAGCCAGGTTGGAATAAAAATTGGAGCTTTGGGAATATTGATTTATTATTATTTTCTGTACTTCCATTTTCTTGTTTCCAGCATGTTGAGCTCACCAAATCAGTCCAACGGACTTTATTCATATTAAAATTGTAAGCTTCCTGTAGTCAATAAAATGACTTTTGCTATATCTTCAGCTTTTAATGTTTTTTTCAACGGAAGTAAACCTAAAAATCTTCTCTAACTTTGCAACTCTCTTATCAGAAACGTACGCCATTGTCAAAAAAAAAAAAGTTTTTTTTTTTGGGGGTGGCCCCCCCCCCCCCCCCCACCCACCCCCCCCTTTCCCCGGCGCCCCCGATGTTTTGCCGGTCACGCCCCATAAGCCGGTGGAGCGCCCACTCCCCCCCCCCCGCCCCCCCCCCCAAATACTCCCCCGCCCCCACCCCCCCGCCACAGGGAAAAAAAAAAAAAAAATCAGGGGAGCGATTGGTTGTCGTCCCCCCCTTTGCTGTTTATCCGCTAAACAGTGAAAGTATTCACTATTGTTCACTTCATCCATAATGTTTTTACAAATTAGGTTCCCGCATATGAATATGAGCTCATTCTGGACCATAATGTGATGTGTATTTTTTATTACTTCACTTGATTGTAAATGCTCAGCTAAACAAGCATCCCTAGCTTCAACACTGATTTTACAAATCCGAAGAATTACCCGTATTCTGCAGTATGCCTCGTAATTACAAGCAGACATTATGGTTCACCGATTGATAAAGTTGAAATATATTGGCACGACAACTATTTTTTTTGATATTAAATGTTCAGCTTATTTAATTTTTCAAAAATATTAATTACGTTTTATTTAAAATTATTTGTTCAAAATTTTCCTGCTACAGAGATCTAATGCCACTGAGAATTAACATGGTCCCTTGCATGTAAGTGGAAGTCTTTATATTTTAAGATCGTCTGACAATAAATGACCCAAAAACCCTCTTTTGACGCAAGGCTTAAATAACACGCATAATTTATCTTTTTGGGTTAAATTTTGTTGAATGTTTGTTGGAAAGCTTTAAATCAATGAACCAGTTCACTCAAGAAAGCCCTTTTGCCTCCTGTGATATCTTGCCTAAAGTTGTAAGTGCTTTAGTGGTTTGTATGGATTTGTTAATAAATCAAATTTTAGATTGTCAGTAATACTATTTTGAGTAATTTAATTTCCAATATCCAAAGAACGATTTTCAACAGTTGGTTCTACGGCAGATGCGGAAGCTTCATTAATATGATTAATACAGGTGCCGACAATACTCGGGACGGCATTAGCACTGCCATTTGCATTGACATTAAAATATGAACCAGTACCATCATTCAATGTATCCGTGGTTTGTTCAGTCAAAGAGTAATTATAATTATACAAGAGTTGGTTACTTAGTTATAAATCTAGCCAATCTCTATTAATATTTTATTCCTTTTAATTTCAAGCAAATCTTTTTTAATATATATAGATATATTAGTATTATACAATATATATATTATATTTATATAATATATATATATAATGTAAAATAAAATAAAAATATTAAAAATTCAATAATATTAAAATAATACTAAAAAAGTATAATATATATATAAAATATATATATATATATATATATATAATATATATGCTTAAATATAAGAATAATATATGTAGATATATATATATATAATATACTATATATATAATATATTATATCTTTTGTCAGACACAAAAAATATATATATATATATATATATATATATTATGTATACTGATCGCGGTTCACTTTTCGCGACTTCAGTGCATCGCGTTTTTTTTTTCGGTAAAATGTTGTCACATAAATCCCAATATTTTTATCCTCCCGACCAATATGTGGGGATTTTGGGACCCATTTTGCCCACCTAAAATTAGCATATAAATTCTTAATTATTCAGAATTTTGATGTGGATTAAAGCAACCGCAGCATTTTTTTCGTCTAGAACGTCATTTTCAGCGTGTTTTTCTGTGTCTGTAGTGATTGGTTTTCGGCGTTTTCATTTTTTCAGAACCTAATTTTTGAGATTTTTTCGTTTCAACTTCTACATTTTTTTCGATGACTTCAAACTTGAATATACATAGATGGGTATATTCGCACAAAATGCAACATATTAACGTTTTTGTAATCATAA
>JABUQX010064833.1:15000-42500 GCA_015478945.1 Trachelipus rathkii
ATTTATTTACGAGTAAGCCAATAAAAGGTCTCAACTAGGCCTCTATATATATTACTTAATTATTCACAATAGTTTTTTTTATTTTTTTATTTTTTTTTTACATTTTCCTATCAAAAGTTAACGAACGGATTCCAAAATATGTGAATTTTCTCTGCTGGAATTTGTTATCTTTTGAGATTTTTTTTTTTTTTTTTTTTTTACATTTCCGCACTAAAATTGACAGCATTCCAGCAATGTATTCTTTTCGCTGTAGTATTGTAGTTTTTGAGATATGAGTACTGGCCACAAAGTAAATCCTTTGCAAATATATATATATATATAGTATATATTATTATTAATTTATATACTTATATTAATAATATATATATATAATTATATATATTATATATATATATCTATATTATATATATATATTATATATTATTATATAATATATTGTTAGAAATATTTATTCTTGTATTAAACCTTCCATTTTTGTTAACTATTTTCAATTGAAGTAGGGGATTTTAAAAATTGTTACAAAAAATTAGATAATTTTTGTCCCTTTGTATTTTACAAAATATGGGGTTTGGAAACTTTAATTTGTCTTTGGCTAAAATTGTTCTTCATTGGCAACAGCCGAGCATATTTTTAAAAATAAATGAAAGAGACTTAGGAACAAGGTCGGATCCCACTAAGAGTTAAATTACAGCGGTTGCAATTTACTGTGATTAAATTAGTCGCCTCCATCTTCGGAAGAATGTTTAATTTGTAACGTATAATTATTTTAAGTTTAAACAATAGTTTTAGTGTAGGCCTTGATATCAATCTCATTTTATTGGTAGAGTAAACAATGGTCCATGCGTGAGTTAGGCTAGGTATATTCTATCTATTCTATTATACTCTTAATCCCTCTTCTAACTCTATCATCCCTGACCTAATTTTAAGTTTGGATCAAAACTCTTTATGGTAGATTACTTCCTGGCCAAAACTAAGACTATTCAACTACTTTATTTTTATCTTAATATAGCCTTTTACTACAAGGCTTCAATCCAAATATTAAATTCTTGGAAAAACTTCAATTAAAGCTTTTTACAAATTTACAATCTATTGTAGTGGTAAAAAGAAGTCAAGCTTTTTTCTATTGTTATATGTTTAATAGCAAATATATCTAAACTTGTTATAATATGTATTAATGTTAGATCGGTTTCATATAATAATTTTGGCTCCTATGTATTCTTGGCAGGTGTTTGTGTTACCTATTTTGCACAACCTTAAAACATTGTACAATTTAATGTGGTGAGAAGGCGTAGTCAAACTTATTTATATTGTTTTAAGTGTAATCGCAAAAAAAGCTAAATTTTATATATTATGAATTCAAGTTAGATCGATTTCAGATAATAATTTGAGCTTCAAGGTAATTCAGGCAGGTATTTGAGGTATCTCTTTTGCACAACAGTAAAACACTTACAATTTGATGTAGTAATAAAGAGTAGTCAAGCTAATTTATATTGTTATATGTGTAATAGCAAAGAAATCTAAATTTTTTATAATATGTATTCATGTTAGATCAGTTTCAGATGATAATTTAGGCTCCTAGGTAATTTAGTCAGAGGTTTGAGGTATCTCCTTTGCACAACCTTCAAAAATTTACAATTTGATGTAGTGATAAAGCGTAGTCTAGCTTATTTTTATTATTATATGTGTAATCGCAAAGAAATCTAAATTTGATATAATATGTGTTCATGTTAGATTCGTTTCAGATAATAATTTGGGCTCTAAGGATAATTTACGCAGGTGATTAAGAGTATCTCTTGGCCACCCGTAAGAAAAATGTACAAGTTTGATGTGGTTTAGCGTAGTCAGCCTTAATTGTATACTTGTTATTTGTAATTAGCAAAGAATCTAAATTGGTTATAATATGTATTCATGTTTTTTCGGTTTCAGATATAAATTTGGTCCTTCTAGGTAATTTAGGCAGGTGTTTGATTAATCTTCTTTGCACAACAGTAAAAAATTTACAATTTGATGTGGTAATAGAGCGTAATCAAGCTTATTTATATTGTTTTATATGCAATAGCAAAGAAATCTAAAAATTTGAATATAATTTAAAGGATGTCAAATCGGTTTTAGATAATATTTGGGCTCCTAGGATAATTTGGCATATGCTTTGCACAAAAGTAAAAATTTACAATTTTATGTATGAATAAAGCGTAGTCAGCTTATTTATATGGTTATTGCTTCAATAGCAAAGGAATCTAAATTTTTTATAATATGTAATCATGTTAGATTGGTTTCAGTTAAAGAATTTGGCTTCCTAGGTAATTTAGGCAGGTGTTTGAACTATCTCCTTTCTTGCACAACCGTAAAATATTGACAATTTGATGTGGTATAAGCGTAGTCAAGCGTATTTATTTTAATATATGTGTAATAGAAAAGAAAACTAAATTTGTTATAATATGTATCATGTTAGATCGTTTCAGATAAAAATTGGGCTCCTAGGTAATTTGGGAAGGTGTTTGAGGTATCCATTTGGACAACCATAAAAAAATTACAATTTAATGTAGTGATGAAGTTAGTCTCAGCTATTTTAGTTGTATAATTTGTAATTCGAAAGCATATAAATTTGATATAATAAGTATCTGTTAGATGGTTTGCAGATAATCGTGATTGGGCTCCAAGGTAATTATACAGGTGTTCGAGGTATCTCCTTTGCACAACGTAAAAAATTTACACATTTATGTAGTGATAAAGCGTAAACAACCCTATTTATATTGTTATTTGTGTAATAGCAAAGAAATCTTAATTTGTGTAAATTAAGTATACATGTTAGATGGTTTCATTATAATTTTGGGTCTCATACTTAATTTTAGGCAGGTGTTTAAGTTATCTCCTTTGCAATACCGTAAAAAATTTACAATTTGAAATAGTGATAATAACGTGTGCAAGCTTAATTTATATGGTTTATGTGTATTTGCAAAGAAATCTTAACTTCTGTTATAAGTATGTTTTCATGTTAGATTGGTATCAGATAATAATTTGGGCTCCTGGGTAATTTTGGAAGGTGTTTGAGGTATCTCCTTTGCTTAACCGTAAAATTTTTACAATTTCATATTGTGATAAAGCGTTGGTCAGCTTATTTATATTGTTATATGTGTATAGAAAGAAATTCTAAATTTGGTTATAATAGTTTCATGTTAGATCGGTTTTCAGATAAAAATTTGGGCTCCTAATGTAAGTTAGGCAGGTATTTGAGGGTATTCCTTTGTTATAGGCAAAAAATTTAAAATTTGATTGTAGTGATAAGCTTTGTCATGATTATTTATATTGTTATGTATAACAATAACAGCTATTCAACTAACCATAATTTGATTACGTTTTTTTTTCATTAGAATAATAAAATATGGAGTGTTATTATAATAAGATGCAATTTAATTTCTTTAATATTTAATCCTATTAAAAAATTAAAGAATAAAAAATAATAAATAGTTGCACACTAGCTCCTAGTTGTATAAAATGGTGGTTACGCAAACCTGCAACCAGGACCACGAGCCGCCCTCATATATATTATATATATATATATATATATATATATATATATATATATTATATATATATATATATATATATATATACTTATATATATTACAATATGATATATATATATAATAAATATATATATATATTTTCATTGACATTCGTATTTTCGCATACTAAAAAAAAATTTTATTCTCATTCCTATTCGTGAATACGAATATTAAAAATAGATTATTTGCATTCACAATCGAACACAAGTGAATGCGAAGATATAGCGGTTTAATGGGACTTATAGAAAATTTAACAACTTTTGTGATAAGTTGACTAAAATGAGTTGACTAATACCGTCTTGCCGTTGTGGCAGTAATTTGAGTCATACACAAAGTCTAACAATATTGATATTGTACTACGTTTGAGTATATAGGCTCGATATCAATTGTTGAAGCAATTGTTATGTGGCATCTTCGTTCAGTGTGATTTTTGATTACTTGGATATTGTATCCAATGATATCGCAAAGTGTATACTTTGCAATCGTAATTATTCTAGCAAAGGAAGAGCGACATCTATTTTAAGAAACACAAGATAGAGATCGAAATGAAAGCGAGTTAAAAGGGAAAGGATCTCAAAGGCCAGTTTTAGGAATGAAGCAGATTACTCTTGAAACTTTTATAGAAATTGCAAAGTTATGGACCACTAAAAACGGAAAAAACACTAATGACACAAACTCTGTTAGTCATTAACTGCACCTTACCATTAGAAATGGTGTGACATCTCAAACAACAGTAGGCTACGTTCTCTCAAAACATAGATCAATTTGACAATGGCTCAAGAAGAACTAAAGAAAATACAAACTAGCATTAATGTTCCACAATTTTCTGTAATAAATGACGTTATTACTCGCTGGAACTGCTCTCTGCAAATGATAATGATTCAAGAACCTAATGTATCTGACTGCTTGAACGGTCTTTCTGATGATAAAATAAATGTATTAATATCCTATGGCAATTCTATTCTATAATTTTAACCAAGTGTATCACTGTACTCCAACCATTTGAAGATATCATTACTATGATAATCAGCAAAAACTCTTCATCAGTGCCGGTCGTTATTCCTCTCGTAACAGCTCTGAAGAGAGTATTAGTATCCTCAGGAAATGAGAGTCAAATAATCAAAATGATCAGAGCAAAAAGTTAGAATTCAGAGAGTTTCGAGGTATTTCATAGATATGTTTTTGGACCCTAGGTGCATAACATAATATTTTATTTTAACTTAGATCAATTTTGTGGAGAATGTTAAAGTTCGAATAAAACACAAATGTTGGATAATAAATTTTCAGAAAAAAAAAATTGGATAATTTTATTATAAAAATTTTCATTTTATTTAGTTTTATATACTCAAAATAAATTTTTTAAGTAAATAAGTGGTGTAATATCGTTTTCTGATTTTGGCCTGTGGAGAATTGGAAATTTTAGGGATCTTGTATTGAGAGAAAAAAAATCCAATATTATTTACTATTTATTTAATATTATAATTAAATTAAATTATATATCCAAAACAGTTAGAAATAGTTGAGATATATTTTTATTTCTACTTAATCCGATCAATACTCATATACTACTAATTATTCAGTAGTCATCGTAATCATGGAGAGCATAGATCATTTATATTTTATAACTTTAAATAAGTTTTTTTGTATCTTGCAAATGATAAAGTTTTTTTTAGATAAATTTTCCATAAAATTTATTCTTATATTATAAATTTAGTTCCATAAGCTAATTATAATATCCAAATATTATAAATTATCATATTACATAAATATATTATTAATCACTGTATAAATATAATAAAGTGTATCTTCCTCGAATACTAAGCCCTGAAAATTTCAATTCTATTGCTCCAGTAGCAGGAATAAACAATTTATCGTGAGTGAGCAATTTTAATTTCAAAATTCAAAAATATTGAGGTTTGGATAATTGACATACGTTATGAGATAACTAGAGAACTCATAAAAATCGATAAAATTAATCAATATAAAATCTTTAGGTTAATGAGACTACATATCATATGCACTTTTCAAGTTTGTATAATTTGCATATTTATAGAAGAAAAGTTCTCTATATATATATGGTAAAGTTACTTAACGTAATAAATATGTTCATAAATATGGGCCATGGGTTTTGAAAAATTGTAAAATTTTAAAGATACATACTAGATCACAGAAAACGTTTTAGAGGTACCAAAAAATTGCACTCTACACTAGATTATATGGGATGTTTTATAGGTCAAAATCCGTGAGTATGATAATTACGAATTTGTGATGATTCATATAATATTTATATAGTGAATTCGTGATAGGTGATATAATAATATGTGAGGTTCACAAAATTAAATTAATTATGTAGTATAATCATATTAACCTATCATATTATGAAGATTTATATGTTTTAATGCATGAACTATTCTTAACTATAATATTTAGTTGAATCAATTAATTTATTATATAGTGTATAATTTATTTCAAAATTTATATTATTTTATTACTTTTAGTTTATAATTTCATATATTAATATTGTTTGTTTAAAATTATTATATTATATATGTTATAATTATTGTGTTATGTGAGTAGATTTATTTTGAATTTTTTATTAGAAAAAATCAATTTTTTATGTATATTATTTTGATTTATTTTATTTGTTTATAATTATTTCAGTTTAAGTGACTGATACAAGTATACGACAATATTCATAAGTATATATTATATACTAATAATATATCAGTATATATTAATGTATTATATATATATTATAATATATATTATATTAATATTAATATTATATTATATTATTATATTAATATGATATATATATATATATATATATATATTATACTATATATATATTATATATATTATATATAACTATTAATATATGATTAATATATTATTTAATAATTAGTATATATATTATATATATATATACTATATATATACAATACTATATAATAATATACTATATATATAATATATATATAATAATAATATATATCATATATATACTATTATAATATATTTATAGTATTAATTATAATTAATATGTAATTAATAATATATTATTATATTATATATATATTAATATATATATAATATTAATATTAATATTAATATATATATATATAATATATAATATATATATTTAGATAGAGGAATCTTGAATAGCTACATACACGCAAAGTCCAGCAATTAGGCGATAGCAATCCGCACGATATATTTGGAACAGCCTCGCATAACCGCGGTTTGTCAACTAGGATTCTACACAAACGCTCACAACTTGCAAACCGCATTCAGCTGGTTGTTCACTTATAAGTGTATATAAATATATTAACCTATGTAGGCAAATATAGCGGGTTTGTCAAGGTATAGAAGTTATCTATTTAAAAATACTCTATTATGCTATCAAAACTTTCTCTCGTCTTTTTATATATTATATATATATATTTATATTATATATATATATATATTTATTAATATTTTTAATTATATATATATATAATATATATATATATAATATATAATATATTATAATATATTATTATATATATATATATATCTATATATATTATATATATATATTATATATTATTATAATATATATATATATAATTAAATATATATATATAATATATATATATATAATATTATATATTAATATTATACGATAATTATATAAGATAAAGTAAGCATAGTGGATAAAACATCTCATCTCTATAAAGAGTCTCTATGTTCAAAATCTCAACATAAAATTAAAAACAAAAGAAAATTTAGCGACAAAACTCATAGACAAGAGTTCAAATCATATAAAATATACAGGAGACATATCTGATCACCGCATTCAAATTAGTCAGTAAAAGCTTCAATTAATTAGGAGCAAACTCGTGTTGTTTAATAATAGTTTCTTTTATAATAGATATTAATTTCAAGATATTTAATTATAATAATAGATATTTTTGAGAATTATAAAAGATAAAATTATGGTGTATAACCTTACCCTATAGAATAAGTTTTAAATAGTGGTGTTGAGTGTTTGGCAGTGTTTAGTTTGGTAAGATTCTTTATATCAATATATGTGTTTTGTGTTATGGCTTGTGATATATGAGGAGTGAAAGATCTCAGTGTGTGCTTGAGATAGCATCGATCGATGTTCTCTTTTACATAATCTCTAGATGTCGTGTGTGCAGGTATCGAGTTAGCGGATACTGAATCTTTGTAGAGTGACGATGTAATTGTATCCTTGTTATATACAGAGTGAGTAAATGATTTTCCACTGTAACTCTTAAAAGATACACTACCATAAAGATTTTATGCTTGTCTCAAGGTGTCCCAAACAATACTAAAAAAAAATCCTACAAAATTAAAAATATGATGTATTCAGAATTAAAAATGTTAGTGGTACTATAAAGAATCTAGCTAAAGATTGAGTTCTTTATATATTGAGAAAACTTTGGATTTGAAAAAAGAAAATGCCAACATCCTTACTCTCTAAAAATTTGTGGAGGATGTGCACTCTGGCGCTGGCAAAATTAGCTCACGGAGAAGGAACACAAGATCGATGTTGCAAGTATAGTATATCTCCCGTGATAGACACTTGCAAAAGACAATTATCAGAATTCTTTTTAATCACGCACGATAGATCAATAATTTCTAAAATGTTTTAATGCAGAAATATAAATGCATTAGATATGTTTAAACAATTTATTATCTTAATTTTTATTTTCAAAAATGTCTTTTTTATGGATATAGCATAAAATTTAGACAACAACTATTTATGGTATCGTTTTGTGCCTAAGTTTTAATAAAGTTTTATTTTACGAGCCTCAATGAGAAGAGGCAATATGTCCTCCTCTCAAAGTATTAGGTTCGTTGTTTTTTATCATTTTTATTTCTTGTTTTATTTCTTTGATGTTACATATATATATATTATTATATTATTTATATATAATATAATATATATATATTATATATATATATATATATTATATATATATATATATATATTATATATATATAATATTATATATACTATTTATATATATATATATATATAATATAATATATATATATATATATAATTATATATAATATATATATTATATATATATTATTAATATATATATATATACATCTCAATTATATAATATTAAATATATTATAATATAATATATAATATTATAAATAATTATAATATATAATATATATATATTAATATATTATTCAAATATTAATTAATAATATATTTTATATATTTAAATTATTATTATATATATAATATATATATATATATATATATATATATATATATATAATATATATATATATATATATAACTTAATATAATATTTAATATATAATAATAATATATAATATATTTTATATATAATATTATATATATATATAATATTATATTATAATTAATATTTAATATTAATTATAAAATAATTATTATATATATAATATATATATATATATATATATATATAATATAACTATAATATATATGTATGTATGGTGGTGTGTTATGTGTAATGTTTTGATTTTGTGTGAGAAAATCGTGAGAAGTAGAGTTTTGAAACTGATTGTGATAGATTATATAGAATTTTGGTTAAGAGGTGCAGTAAAACGTTGATAGAGTAATGTTATGGTTGCGAGTGTGGACTAGTGCTTCAGAGTGAAGTTATAGTTAGATTGTGTAGATTATAAGCTGGAACATGCTGAAGATTTTTTTAAATATTTAGGATATATTTGATAAAAAGGGAACGGATTGAATATAAATAGAGTGTAGTAGGAATAGTTGCGAATGGGCAGAAGTGGCTGTGCAATTAAATACGTTAGTTGGATTGTAAATGGGACATAAGTCTTTTAGTGCGCTCGGATCTTACATTGATGGTATAGTATTGATTACAGTATGTGTTTTAATGTATTGTAGTGGAAACTATTGTCTGGATAATAAGCGGTTTTAGATTTCTTAAAGCCATATTTATAAAATGTGTTCAGATGGACTATTAGGTTCGTAGTTAGTGGTGAGCATAGAATTGATAAATAAATGAGAATATGCACGTTATTTTATAGATGTATTTGGTCTTGAAAGAAAGGGTAATACATAGAAGAATAAATGAAAGTAGTTGAAATGGTTTTGGTCATGTGATTTAATGTAATGACAGCTCACGGTGTGATTATAAGCGGATGTATATGATATTTAGGTTAGAATGTGCTATGAGAATCGACAGGATATCTGAGATACGGAGGAAAGATGGATATTAATCAGTTAAAGCTTAATATGCCTGGAGGAGGAATAATGTGATTAGTGGAATAGTTGAAGAAGAAAGGGTGCATAATAGATTATAATATATATATTAATAAATATATATGTTATATATATATAATATATATAATTATAATATATTAATATATATATATTAGTATATAATATATATAAATTATATTATTATATATATTAATATATATATATAATAAAATATATATTATATAATATCTATATATATTATAGTACTATATATTATATTTATATTATATATATATATATCATTATATATATATATATTATCATATATATATATATATATATATATTATAATATATTAATATTATATATATATATATATTATATTTATAATATATATATATATATTATATTATAATAATTATATATATATATATATCATTATATATATTAAAAAATATATATCTATAAATATCAATATTTCTTAAATCTTCACGTTTGTTTTTTAAGAATTGAAAATATTATTTTTTCCTATCCTTTTACAAAAATTGAATAACATCTTTTTTCACATGTTTTTAAATTCAAAAAAATACTTATGATGTAACTTCTTTGAAAAGCAGTTTTTCCTTTTTGATCCTATTAAAACAACAGTCCAATGAGAATATGGAAAAAAGAGCTCGGTTTGGTTTGGAAGAGTGTTTATGCGGTTATTATATATTATAATAGTAAACACCAAATAATTTAATCAATATAATAAATAATAATAATAATAATAAATAATAATTAATAATAATAATAATAATCCAATAATAATAATAATAATAATAATAATAATAATAATAATAATAATAATTGAATTAACAATATACTAAAAAATAACTAATATAATAATAAATAATAATAATAATAAAAATAATAATATAATAATAATCATGATAACAATAACAAAACCAAATAACTTAATAATAATACATAAATAATAATAATATAACTAATAAATGATAATAATGAATAATAATAATTAATTAATAATAAGGATAATACCCATTTAATACGATTATTAAACAAAAACAATAATCAATAATCATATTAATAATAATAATAATAATAATAAAAATAAATAATAATAATAATAATAATAATAATGAATGACACAAGTAATAATGATATAATAATATAATACTAATAAAATAATAATAATATAAATTACTAATAATAATAATATAATAATCAATAATAATAATAATAAAATAATAATAATAATAATAAATATAATAATAATAAATAATAATAATTAATAATATAAAAACCAACCTGAAAATAATAATAATATATTAATAATAACTTTCTAAGACTTAAATCAATCATAAAATAATTAATAAATAACTAATCATAAATAATAAATAATCACAATAATATAAAAAATAATAATAACTAATAATACATAATAATCAAATAATAATAATAAAATAATATAAATAAATCAATAAATAATAACATAATAAATAATAATAATAATAATAATAATATATAAATATAATATAATATAATAATAATTATAATCAATAATAATAATAAATAACTAATTAATAAAAATATAATAATAATACATAAAAATAATCAAAAAAAATCAAAATCAAAAAGATTTCTATATTCTCTCTAAAACAATATTACATGGATGAGAGTGGTGCTGTCAGGACTTTTTGAGGAGTCATGAGTCGATGTATCACTCTGGGGCTCAATGATGAACTACATTGCGTGAAGATCATAAATGAAGGGTGTCGCTCGCGTCCGTGAATTTTAGGGTGAATTATAATTCTGAAACTGCTCTGAACGATAGTTCTCACCTAAAATAGGTAGATAGAGGGTAGGGCTGGCTTTCGTCTTCTGAATTTAGCGTCATATTCTTCCTTAAGCTACTGTTTCTGTTCCGGTGCATGTTGAGCACCTTCCCCCAGTATTGGCAGAGAAGGTGGGTGATGTGATGTGAGTGTGAGTAATCGTTTTTATACGGTGTATCATACATATATATGATAGTAAGCTATACTAAATAAATATAATTATAAGTTAATTATCATATATAAATATAAAAAATGATTAATAATAATTATATAATTATTAAATATAATTATTTGGTTATAATATAATATATATATTATAATCTCACATCAAATATTCAATACTTGCACACAGAGCTATTTTATAAGAGTATATGGTAAATATTTAGTAATAATTACAAGTAAATCAAAAATATAAATTAAATAATAATAAAATAATTAATAAATAACTAATAATAAAATAATATAAATATAATAATATATTCATAAAGAATTAATAATAACTAAGTAATTAATAATAATAATAATAATATAATAATAATAAATAATAGTCCATGAATAAATAATAAATTATAAAATTAATAAAATTATACATAATCAATAATAATAATAATCCGTATAAATGAATAATTAAATTGAAAATAATTTAAATATAAAAGTAATTGATAATAAATAATAATAATAAATATATAAATTAAATCTCCATATCTTAAAATTAAATAACTTAAATAAATATAAAATAATATAAAAATATAATAATAATAATAAATAAATATCAAATTAATATATCAATATAATAAAATAATATAATATAAATAATAATAAAATAATAATAATAATAATAATAAATTAAGTGTAATAATAATAATATATAAAAAATAAAAATATAAATAAAATAAATAAATAGTAATAATATAATTAATATAATAATAAAATAAATATAATATATTAATACATAATAATATAATAAATAAATATAATAATTAATATATTAATTATAAAAAATATTTAATATTTTAATTATTATATTAAGTTAAATTATATAATTTAATATCTATTAATTCATTATTATTAATATTTTATATTTATTATTATTATTATTAATATGTATAATTAATATTATTTTATTATTTTATTATTATTATTATTATTATTATTATTATTATATATTATATTATTATATTTATTATTATAATATTATATAATTATATATTAGTAGTGGTAGTAGTAGTAGTGTAGTAGATATAGTAAGTAGTTAACACTAAGTCATTGTTAAAATTTTTGTTATTTTATTAGTTAACAAACAGAAGTGCATATTTATACATGCCTGAACTGGAATAGATAGAGTAACTAGTTTGTTCTTGCAGATAATAGCAAGTCACTATCAGAGATCAGTGGAGAGTGATGAAATCTCGTGTGAGTGTCATTTGCTGTAAGTGTGGTGAAGTCGACTATTGATACCTGAGGTCATCTGTGAAAACAATACATAAAATTGTGATAGTAAGGTGAAAAAAATATCTCTTCAACTATCAAACTAAGATGGTGTCCATACTATCTAATAATAATTACACAGAAAAGTAAATCCATAACCCATTGGATAATCTCAATATTATGTGATGGCATAATGCGAACATATTTTCGAGGTCGAGTAAATATTCTAGAGAATTGACTTCATGTAGCTAACTTAGTGTTCATATGAGATGTCCAGATTGCAAAGGTTGAGTAGATATCTAAAAGAATGGATGCTGAATATCGTAAAAGGAAGATGATTACTACGATGTTGATATAGATATAACTTTCTACAAAAATCTCTCAGATGGATTATCACTTGAAGATAGCAATAGATAGGTATTATGATATAGTAGATATATCTTATATTGAAAGATATAGCTTGAAATTTACAATAACATCGAAAACCAAATTCTGATGTCAGATCCATTGTTGACCGCAGAAAATAACCTAGTATTGAGTATATTGAACGAGTAAAGTAAGCTCTCCATTCAAGGTATGAGAACTCTAAACAAAATTATATAATAGATTATGGTTCACGACAAGGTTTGGCTAAAAAATAATTCTATATTATATAGACTTTGAAGCGATATGGTTCGTTCTTACGTCATATTCTTGTTTATCTTCTGCTTGGGTGAAAGAAAGAATATCATTACAATTGGGGACTGTTTATGCACTCGAGTTTCACCAATAAAACATTTTTTGCTTTGCTGGTACAATGACATCTCACCCTACCCCTAAGTTTGTCGGTGATATCTTTAAGAAAAACTTCGTTATTCCCGACGATATCTCATTTATATTTATTCGTAAATCGAATGGAGACCAATACATTGCTTGTATTCCTATTGTAGAATTCATAAAGATTATTGATGTCGCAGAAGCATGGGTAAAGGCTAAGTATGTGTCATCTAATGCATCGATTCATAGTGAAATATCTATCGGATGGGACAGTGTGATAGGTTCTAATAGATTAGAGGTTGTTTTCTGGTCGTGTTACAATATTAAACGCCTTGATGTATGCAAGTATTGGAAGTCCCATAATAATGTGACATTCATGCATACCCGTATAGGGTTCACAGTTCATTCATCTGAAAATATTACAGCTTTGGTTAAAATGAAAAACGAATTAACATTCCATCTTGACGACGTCAACATACTTGAGGACCTAATACATATAGCTCATGGGATAATCTACAATATTTAAACTGAAACATATGGCTTACCGTATAAAAGGGTATACAGGTGTATGTTGATAACTAACAACATGGATAAATTTACTTCTCACTGTCATGAGAGAATGCGTGCTATTGAACCTGAATGTGCAGAAGAATGAATTAGTGCTGCAGGAGGCATTTACACTTACATCATTTGAGAGTGAGTTGAATCTCTGGAGAGATATATAGAGCATGCCCAATTTATGCAGGATCCTATGTCCCCTGTTCATAACTGATATTGATATATATATATATATATATATATATATATATAAATAATGTATTATATATATATAATATATATATATATATATATATATTTTATTATATATATATTATATATATATATATATATATATATATATATTGTAACGCAACAATGTTGCCTTATCTTATTAATGGATCGCCACAACTTTGTTGAACATCTATTTGATAACTTAGATCTTGTCCTGGGTAATAAGCAACTCAACACATATCCAAAGAGCAGATACCAAGAGCTTTATGCCACTCCGTACTAGTTTTATATTGACCAAAACAATTTGGGACTGAGGGACACTTACCTAATTATTAAGCATAAATGAAGTTACCACTAACTCTCAAATGTCAACACAATACTAATACGGTGCAAGGTGTTTAAGACACGATAACACGTATAATTGAAAATATTTATTAAATAAATATGAAAAAAATACTACTTTGATTCCAGTATAAAAAAGTGAAACGTCAAATCCTATGCCTCCAATCAGATAATAAATTATTATATGATAGAAGTATATAGCAAATGACACACAAAATGTTTAAACACAACTATAAAAAATTTGGTAAATTTTAGCAATGGATCAAATCCTATAATTCCGATTATATAATAAAACTATTATATAAAAGAAATATATAGCAAAGGATAAAATGTCTCGAAACTAATAATAATAAATTAACACAATGTTAATCTAAATATCTGATGCTATATCTCCGATTGTATGATAAGAAATATTATACAAAAAGAAGTTTATAGCAAAAGATATAAATAATAAAAAAAATAAATAAATATTTAATATTTCTATTAAGATCAAATTATCAATGTATAAAATTTCCGATCCTAATACTCTCGGCCAATTAATAAATAAATGTTATTTAACCAAAACTTATTAGCAAAAGAAAGAAAAATGAATTCATCAATGAATTTAGACTGTTTCAAAAATTTATCTTTAACACAAAATATTGTCTAAGGTGCTTTTAAAAATGCAAATTAAATTTATAACGATTTAACACAATACCTGTAATATAATATTTCCCTTACTGTTTTGTTACTTCTTGTTTTTTTTTTTTAAATATTCACATAATATTTTAAAACACTTAATTACAAAAATTAATTTCTAACAAGACAAACCAACACAAAATGCACAATTTATGATACTGCAAATGATACAATATTAAACAAAGAAGTGAACGGGACTTGTCGTCGTAAATTTTACACATTAGGAAAATATCGTCTGCCAAACAATGCTACACACCAGACACCTCTGATAAATAATGGATAAAAATCCTGGAGAAATAACAAACCTGAATTTAAATACCAAAATAAAATATCATGGATACTTGTCGGCCAATCAAATACAAAATACATTCAGAAACGATGCGCAGACTTTAATGTAATCAAGAAATTTACAAGGAAAGACATACCTTTACAATATGACGAATGGGAGAAGCGTAAACAGTACAACTTCCTAATTACATAAAAAAAATACAAGAAACCTGAAAAATATCAAAATAAATGTTATATACAAAATTAGAGCTTCACACTATAACAAACGATAATTTTTATATCAACTTTACATTGCATGTTAAAATGGCCTTTATGAGTTTCTTTAAAATTTATTTACAATAAATCTCATCGAACGAAACAAAATATTTTAATAATAATAATAATAATAATATTAATAATAATAATAATAATAATAATAATAATAATAATAATAATAATAATAATAATAATAATAATAATAATAATAATAATAATAATAATAATAATAATAATAATAATAATAATAATAATAATAATAATAATAATAATAATAATAATTCACTGGCATTATCATTATTATCATATAACAATACGACTTGCAAGTGCGTACTGTTCATTATTATTATTTTTTTGCAAATAATAATTAAATAATTAAATAAAACATAAAACTTGCATATATATATATAATATATATATATATATATATATATATAATATATATATATATATTATATTATATATATATATATACTAATAATAGTATATATATAGATATATATATATATTTATATAATATATATTATATATATATATATTATATTAAAATATATTTAAATATTTTAAATCAATGTAAATTTACCATAAATAGGTTATATATATATATTTATATATATATATTATATATATATATATATAATATATATATAGTATATAATATATACTATATATATAGTATATAATATATATATATATATATAATATATTATATATTATATATATATATATATATATATATATATATATATATATATATATATATATAATATATATATATTTTTTATATAAAAATATATATATATAATATATATATATATATATATATATAATAGTATATATATTATATATATATATATATATATATATATATATATGCTCTTGCAAAAATATATATACAATTTTAAGGGATGAGAACTCGCTGAATAATTCGCCAAGGAGGAAAATAATCAAAATAAGGGGAAATATTACTTTTTAATAGCTTTTTGAGCCAAAAAGAAGTTTTGAGATAAAAATGAGGATGATTCAGCGTTACATTTTATCTCCCTCTCTTTAGTAATTTACCTGAAGGGTAAAATTTCTACACTTCAATCTCTTTTTTGGATGGAGACTTGAGAATGCCAGATTTTATTTCTTGAGAGTCAACGATTTCTTCCAATTTTCCACTGCCCATAGACCTACTAAGATAGTCGGCTATAACGTTGTCCTTCCCATGGATATGTTGGAAAAGATACCTGAACCTTTGAAGGTACAGAGCCCAGAGCATAATTCTGGGACTCTCGTATTTCTTTTTATTCATGGCAGTTAGAGGACGGTTGTCCGACTGGAGTATGAATTCTCGTTCATACAAATAAGGTTCATACTTCTTGACTCCAGTTATTATCTTAGCTTCTTATTATTATTAGCTTATAGTTATTAGCTTCTTTTTTTTTTTTTTTTTTTTTTTTTTTTTTTTTTTTTTTTTTAAGGTTCATACTTCTTGACTCCAGTTATTATCTTAGCTTCTTATTATTATTAGCTTATAGTTATTAGCTTCTTTCTCAATAACCGAATACCTCTGCTGCGTTGGAGACAGCTTTTTGCCACCATAAGTCACTGGATGTAGGACTCCGTCTTCTTCTTGTAGCAAAGCATATCCTGAAGTGGTATCTGAAGCAAACACTTGTAAAGTAAACACCTTTTTCAACTGGGGCATCCATTAGATTGGCTTCGATGAAAGGGCTTTCTTTAACTTTTCAAAGGCTTCTTGGTGTTCAATCTTCCATCTTACTTTCGTCTGATCTCCTTTCTTCGTCAACTCTCTCAAAAGAGATGCAATCTCCGCATACCCTTTTACAAAATTGCGGTAATAAGCTGTGAGCCCTAGAAAAGACCTAACCTGCTTCTTGTTTTTCGGTGGCTCAGCTTTGAGTGTTTTTTCTACATTTTCGTTATGTAGTCCCTTCACTCCATTTCCTATTTGGTGTCCTATCAGTTCTACACTGGCTGATGCAAATTTGCACTTAGAAGGGCAGATGGTATATTCTTCTTCCTTCAAGCGTTGTAGTACAGTTCTTATCGTGTCTAAGTGTCGGTTCCAGGTCGGGGAATGAATTATAATGTCATCGATACAAAAGTCGACATCATTTATTTTGTCCAGTGTTCTTCTCATTGCTCTTACCAAGTAGCACCGTGGTAACCATACGAAGTAGCAGTTTGACATAGTGATAATACCCATCTTGGGTGGAAAATCCTGTCTTGTAGGAGTCTTCGCTTCTTATTGGAATCTGCCAGTATCCTTTAGACAAGTCGAGCTTGCTATAATACTTGTCAGTAGCAAATTTGGTGAACAATGTTTGTGTTGTCATCTTAGGTTCGGTATCAAATATAGTTACTTTTTTTAGAGCACGGTAGTCTGAACATACCCCCTTTTGTGTCATCCTTTTTCTGTACAACTACAACAGGAGCTACATTAGGTGAGGTTGATTTGTTCAACATTTTATCAATTTATTTTTTCAGTTAGGTCCTGGTCGTATTAGGCAAGATGTAAGGTTTAATTCTAATTGGATTTTCATCTATCAGATCTATCACATGTTGGTCTTGACGTGCTGTTCCAAGGATATCTGTAAACATTTCACTGCGTGGCTCCAAAACACTCAAAAGCTCTGCTCTCATTTTATCCAAAATTTCATCACAGATCTTTATATCTTTTAAATCTTCATCTCTTTTTACGGCAGTGTCCATCACAGATACAGATATGTTTGTTTCGTTTTTATCTTCACGAAGAATAGCTGAAGCTCCAATCTCTTGATCCTCATTCCTTTTTGTCACACAATCTTCTTCTCTGGAGATGTAATTCTTCAGAAGGTTTATGTGGCAAGTTTTAACCAAATCTCCAACTTTTATCTTATAATCATCCTTGCCATAAAGAGCAATCACTTCATATGGTCCGCACTATCTCATCAACATTTTGTTATGGGATGTAGGTATTAATACCTAAACGAACTCTCCTGCTTTTAAAGTTCTGTTTCTAGACCTTTTATCATAGTTCTTCTTCTGCTTAGTCTGAGCTCGCGCTATACGTAGCGTTTCATTTGTAGGTCAAACACATATTTTTATGTGGTCTTTGCTTGTTCAGGGTCAATGTCTCCTGACCATACTTTTTGTAAAATATGCATGGGATCATGTACAGATCTTCAGTATAACAACTCAAATGGTGAAAATCCAGTAGATTTTTGAGGCTCTTCTCTATAAGCAAACAGAAGTGGTTTTATGAATTTATTCCATTTTCTCACCTGTTCATGATACATCCTTTTCAACATTGTTTTCAAGGTGCCATTAAACTTCTCGGTAACACCTTGGGTCATGGGGTGGAAAATACTTGAATGGATCTGGCGGATGTTTAACGTCTTCGCAATTTCTTTCATTAACAATGATGTAAATTTGGTACCATTGCCTGAGAGTATTTCTTTGGGGACTCTCAACCTCATGAATATGCTCATTAAGCTCTCAGCTATCTTTTGCGCCGATATACTTTTCAGTGGTATTGCTTCCGGATATCTTGTTGCGCTATCGATTAATGTCAAAACATACTGGTGCCCTTCAGACGATGGAGGAATTATGGGTCCTATAAGATCGATAACGACCCTTTGGAATGATTCTTTAATGATAGGCATAGAGTACAATGGTACTCTAAGTACTCTACCTTTTGGGCACGTTCTTTGACATATATCGCAAGAATAACAAAGGTGGGTGAAATCTTGATACATGCTCGGCCAGTAAAAATGGTGTATAATTTTTCCTTGTGTTTTCTTCACACCTTGATGTCCTCCAAAATCTTCATCGTTGGCAATTCATAATACTTTATTTCTGTACTCTTTGGGTACAATCAAGACGTTTCTCTCTGTGTTGTTTTCTTTTATCCTTTTGTATAATAAATCATTTATAACAAAGAATTTTCTTTCGCCCTTTTCTATGGACTTCCATAATTTCTTCAGGGTAGGATCATTTTGCTCTTTTCCAGCAAACTCGCTTCTATCTTATATGAGATCTTCTACTTGGTCATTGTCTTGTTCTGGCAATGCCTCTCCCAGAGCAGCTATGCTCGGGATCTCATCATATTTGTGATTTCTTTCAGGATCTTCCATATCATTTTTGAATGAGTGTTCGTCAGCATTCTTCTCTTCTCTGAACTGGGTTTTCTGTTTATAATGTTCTGCAGGATGTTCTTCAGTGGCACTACTATCCGCATGAGAATCACTCTTCTCTTCCAATGCCTCATCTGTATATAAATCATTATTAGGAATATTCCTATGAATGATCAGCGTCGCACTGCCACTCTCTACGCTTTACTGTGTAATATCTTCCGCCTTGTTGACGATTCGGGATTCTAACTCTTCGTGAGTTTCACTTGCTCGCTTTACGCAGAGACTATGGCGCTGAGACCTATCCCATTCAGCATCAGTCTTATCAGGAGGTAATACTCCATTTGTATTACTTAAAATAAGATCATATACGACATCTGGCATTATTACAGCCTTCGTTCTTACCGTGTAGTAAGGTGTATCCAACTCCACGTTTGGTAATGGAACACGTTTTACAGTGTTGTCCATAGGTCTCATGCTAGTAAACTCTCCTGTATATCATTCTTTTGGAACGGATTTTTCTCTAAGTACTATTCCATTGCACTCATAATCCCTTAAAAATCGGACATAAAATCATTGGCATAACCGCTAACCACAGGCAAGTGATAAGGATTATCTTCTGAATCACCAATCGAACAGACCTCTACTGTTTCAGCAACATCTTCTTTGCTAGATACGCAATCTTGGATATCTCTCTTCTTGGTTATATCCGCGGCAGCAGCAATAGTATTTAAGTCGGATTTTTGATGCCTATATTGAGAATTAAAACTCCTACCACTATAGTTCTGGAGTGGTACTAGACAATTCTTTGCAATATGTCCATGTTTATCGCATCTGTAACAGACAAATGTGTTCAGATTGGGATTTAGTTGAATCCTTTTTTACATTGTTGCTTTGGGCAACTTTCGCTGACTCATTCAACCTATTACTGGTGTGGGTATTGCATTGTGCTGACTTCCTATTAAATTTATTATTTACATACGACCCGTTATTACCTTCATTTTTGAAATTATTATTTACGTGACTATTTCTGTGTACTAAGTTCATTCTGTGTGCATGTAAGTAATTTTCTGAACTTACGATTATTTCGTCCATTTTCTTATTATTTCTCTCTTTAAAGAAGAATGCTAATTCCTTGGGATTGTAGACAAATATTTATCAATGGCAAAAAAATTTAAAAGTTCTTCGACACCTTTTTCGACTTCAACGGCCGAAATCCATTTCTTCATTGAATCTAAAATCTTTTTCATATAAGTTGCTGGGTTATCATCATTCAGTAAAGTTATTGATTGGAATTTAGATCTATATACATTTTCTTTTATATCATATCGTACAAGCAAAGCTTTCTTTAAAACTTCAAATTTGTAAGAATCCTCTAGAGACAATTCGTTATATATATTGACTACTTTCCCAGTCAATAGTGATCCAAACAGATGAGCATACCGTTCTTTAGGGATCTCATTAGCTACAGCTTGTTTCTCAAATAATATCAAATAATCTTATACATTGATCACTTTTTCATCAAATGGCGGCAATTTCAGTTTTGTTAACTTGTTATAGGCAGTACCAGTATTTGTAGGGTGAGGCTGTGAGGTCTTGACTGAAGCTTCATGTCGTCACCGGTTTCTTTCATTCTCTATTTGCATTCGTAGCATACGTTCTTTATGATCTCTCTCATCTTTCTCTGAGGCAATTTTTCGTTCTTCCAATTCTTTCTCAGCGATGATTCTACGCTCTTCCGCGTCTTTCTCTGCAATAATTCTATGCTCTCCTTTCAACGCCTCAGGTTACCTTAATCTTTCCTCCCTACAGAAATTAGTTGCTTCAAGCCCAGTAATACCCAGACTTTTACATAATTTTATCAATGTATCGTTATCTGACAATAATGGAAGTTTTCTATTTGGAATATAAAGCACACTAGTCAAGATGATACTTCTACAAAAGTATTTAAACGAGCTACTTGGCTTAAAATAGCTCACACTTTAATTTCAAAAATAAATATTACGCTTTGATAAATTTGAAAATATATATATATATATATATATATATATATATATATATATATATATATATATATATATATATATATATATATTATGTTATTATTATATATATATATATATATATATATATATATATATATATATATATATATATATATATATAAACAAGAAAAGTTAACAAAACTAACTGAATAAAATAGAATTTTCCAAATAATAAGTGTTCCAACTGGAAAAATGACGTTAGGAAAAATCCAAATTCCGCTCTAGTGAGTCTTATTCACTTACAACCAAAACATATATATATAAATACTAAATATACAAGTGCGCTTTAATAAAACTGAGCTCTTAGTTTTATAAATACAGGGATATTGAATTCGTATTCGATTTAAGTTTCATTAAAAATTACTAATTTTTTCCTGAGTGTTGTAGGTCGGTATATATATATATATAAAGAAAAAGTATATAGATATTATATATATATATATATATATATATATATATATATATATATTATATATATATATATATATATATATATATTATATTATTATTATATGTGTATATATATATATATATATATATATATATTGATTTGCCTACTCAAGAATCTCCTTGACCACAATGCCACTGATATATATACATGAGCAAAGCAGCAGCAGCGATAAGCAGCACATATATATATATATATATATATATATATATATATATATATATATATATATATATATATATATATATATATATATATATATATATATATATATATATATATATGTATATATATATATATATATATATATATATATATATAGTATATATATATATATATATATATATATATATATATATAAAGCTATATATATATATATATATATATATGGAAGAAATATATATATATATATATATATATATATATATATATATATATATATTACAGATTACCACCTTTCACGGCTAGGCTCTTTTCAAGGAGGGTACATTAAATTAAATACATGAAAACCCACCGAAGCCTAACGCAAATCTCTTAGGTGAGCGCAGACGTGGGTTTTAAGGAGAGGAAGATTAAATACAGTTGGAAAAACAGAAGATGGCAAGGAGTTCCATAGAACAGAAGTGGCTGGAAAGAAGGAGGCACCCATAACGAACGAGTCTGGGATTTCTTGATGCTCAAAAATGCGCAAAATGAATGCGAGTTACTACACCCCTTTGTCATTATGGCGACTAATAAAGTTGGAATGCTAGCGGCTAACTCCCTTGAGCACCTACCGTTGTAGTACCTATAGAAAATAGATAGTGCGCCAACGTCACGTCGCAGAGATAGAGGGTCAAGAGAGTTTGAAAGTAGGGGACAGTTTATTAGTCTCTTTGCTTTAGACTCAACTCTATCCAATAAAAGGGTGGAGCCGGAGCTCACCCAAGATGTGAGAACAGTACTCCAAGCAAGGGCGAATAACTCCCCAATATAACTGGAGTAGCTGTGCAGAAGAAAAAAATTCCCGCAACCTGAACAGAACTCCCAGTTTCTTTGAGGCCACCTTAGCAACCATTGTGATATGGGGTTTCCAATTCAATTTTTTGTTTATGTTCAGACCAGTTGAGACGTTAGAACCGTCGAAAAAAATAGGGACGTTAGGAGGTGTTTTTGATAGGGAGATGTAAAAAAGTTGAGTTTTCAAAGAGTTGAATTTCACAAGGTTGCGGCGGCCCCACCTGGAAATCCCATCCAGGTCGGCAAGAATAGAATCGGAAAGCTGAATATGAGAGGCAACTCTAGATGAAAGAGAGTGAGTAGATTTGAAACGAGTGGAAGAATGGAGAGTTGAGTCGTTGGCATAGGAGTGAACAGAGTTAGAAGTACAGCTGAGGAAATCATTGATGAAAAGTAAGAATAAAGTTGGAGATGTTCAGAACCTTTGAGGAACAACAATTAACAGGAAAGGAAGAAGAAGTCGCTCCATCAACGAGTGCTGATATGGAGCGACCAGAAAGAAAACTTGAAAAGAGTAAGCAAAGAGAAAGAGGAAACCCAAAGGAAGGGAGCTTAGAGAGTAGTGACGCATGCCATACTCGATCAAAAGCCTTTGATATGTCGAGCGCCACCACACAAGACACCCCATTGTCAGTCCCTAAGGGCAGAAGACCATAAATCTGTTAGATAGGATAGTATGTCACCAGTTGACCTCGAGCGTCGAAAGCCATACTGATGATCTGAAAGAAGGAAATGTGACTCCAGATGATTCAGGAAATGAGAGTTAAGAAGAGTTTCAAAGATTTTAGATAGAATACAAGTGAGAGCTATAGGACGGATAGTTAGAAGGATCAGAGCGGCTACCTTTTTCGGGATTGGCTGGACATATGCGCGCTTCTAGCACTGGGGAAATGTACTAGTATTAAGGCATAGAGAGTAGAGTTGAACGAGGACAGGGGCCAGCTCAGAAGCAAACTCCCTCAAAACACGGGGAGGAATGCCATCCTGGCCACTAGCCTTCCTGACGTTCATAGATCTCAGAATCCCATGCATCCGATCATGCAATCACGGGAAGAATCATAGGAAACCTGAGAGGAGAAGAAGCAGGAGGAGGGATGCCGGAATCGTCCAGGGTAGAATAAGATGAAAAAAGGAGGCCGAATAGATTAGACTTTTCAGCAGGAGAGCTATTTACAGAACCGTCAGAGCGAATAAGTGGAGGAAAGGCAGATTTACAAAAGTTATTAGAGATGTTTTTGGCAAGAGGCCAGAACATTTTATCAGTAGGAAGCAGGTTGTCGCACTTCCTTTTAGAGAAAATAAACTATTCGTCGAATAATAGCCTTGCAACGATTCACAAGTGAATGAAAATTGGCTAGAATGATAGCAGAACGAGAGTATTTTTCCACTCTCGATAGGTACTGTCCCTCTCCTGAATGGAGCGAGAACATTCTCCATCGAACCATGGATTTTGTGGAGAAAAAGATTTAGTTGAAGATGGAATGAACCCGCTCATACCCTCGATGATTACGGCCCCTACCTTTTCAGCAGTGAGTGAAGCATCCTCCGAGTCATAGCAAGATTCACTCCAAGTATAGTTTGCAAAGAAACGACGCAATGGCTCAAAATTAGCCCGATTAAAGTGCCAGAAAGTACGTTTGGGGCATGGTGGAGCTGCTGGAGAAAATGTTTTAAAATTAAGAGCTACAAGATTGTGGTCAGAGTTACCGATAGGAGGGAAATGGTGTATTTATATCGAGAAGGATTAGTGGTGAAACATAAATCAAGCGTGTTCAAGAATTGGTTAGGACGATCTGGTATATGTGTACGTTCTTTAGTTAACTGTTCCAGATCGTTGAGAATACTAAATGTTTTGGCCTTCTCCCCTCCTGCATCAGTGTGAGAGGAGCCCAACCACTCAGTGTGAGAGGAGCCCAACCATTTAGTGTGGTGTACGTTGAAATTCCCTAAATAAAGGATCTCAGCATTTGGATGAGAAGAAGTAACAGTCTCATGAGAAGTAGTAAGATATTCAAAAAGGAGGTGAAAATCTGTTCCGTTAGGGGAGCAGTAGCAGAAACACAAGATAATGGTAGTAGTTGGGAGAAATGTTTTAAGCCATAGAACATCGAAATTAGGAGATTCAAGATTCTCAAGACGTGTTACAGGAGTGTTAATGTTTATATGGTCACAGACTCCACCATTTAGTCTGAAATTATAAAAAAAGTTATAGTTAGAGATATTAAGTTTATATATATATATATTATATATATATATATATATATATATATATATATATATATATATATATATATATATATATATATATATATATATATATATATATATATATATATATATATATATATATAAAACTTAGTATGTTTTTATGTATTTATATAAGGCACCTTTCAAAGAAAATTATTTGTTATAAAAGTGAAAACTTATTTTACTTCCCTTATGTAAATTTATGTCTTTCGATACAACTAAAATTGCCCTAACTGGACAAATTAAAGAAGAAGAGACTAAGTTTGTATGTGATGTCAGGGTATTTATCAGAAGTAATCATGATAAACGAATCAAAAAACACTTGAACCTTTTCTAAAATCTGAAACGGGAGAAGGTTGACAATCAATGTCATTATCATAAGGGAAACTAACATTTGTCCAGAGGCTGTTACAATAAACACTACCTATTTAAAACACTAAAATAAATAAACACATATAACGAATGGAAAGTTGACATTTTTCCTTCCCGGTACCAATACAGAAAAAAAAGATGTACCGAAAACCTACTTTTAAGGTGAAAGAAATTTAAGAGTGGTAAACCCTAAAAGGGGAAGGTTTGAGACTTACGTAAAGAGCCAGTCTCGACCAATTAATATTTACGTTAATACTGCATTTTTAAGTGATCTCGTAGAAATCAATCTTTGGAACTCGGATTACAAGTTAAATAGGACGAAGTTCTTGCAAGCAGTATATTATGACAAAGAGTGATCTCCGTTTTCTCGCTCTGATCTTTTATAGGAAACGATGAAGCTGCAAAAACGGTTGAAAAACAAACAATTTGCGAAAAACCATCAATTTAATAATTCATGTTAAATTTATACAAATAGTACCAAAAGGTAACAAATATAAAACTATATATTACATAAATTTCACGGTATCCAAAATTACATAGTTTATTCACAAATTTAAATGATAATTATCAATGGCGGTGTCCGATACCAATTTTACATGTTGGAAACTGGTGTTTATTCTCTCATAGAGAAATAAATAATAAATTTATTTCTTTAGTTAAAAATAAATATTGATTTAAAATATATTTAAAATAAACAGGAAACTTTCCTGATTATTTTGATACCAAATTTAAATTTGTAGAACGAATACAAGATGTAAAACATTGGAATTACGAAGTTGAAGAAATAAGAGGTCAAGTTATGACCCCAAAATTGACCTTCTAGTTCAAGGAGGTCAATAAAATTTTGACAAATTGAAAAACACTGTTTAAGTTAGTTAAATGTTTTAAACCTAACCGGAACCTTTGAAGGAATCGAAGGGTGCCGAGGTGGGAAAAATATTTTCAAATAGGCGAATTTGCTTCGAAATGGAAGCCTAATTTTAGGAGTCAGTTATTATATTCATAAAACAAAAAATATAATAAAAATTACTTTCAAACTTTGATAACTGAGGAAAAAATGAGAGTTTAAAACTTTATCAAAGAGAAGATATATATTATC
>JABUQX010064833.1:52500-55000 GCA_015478945.1 Trachelipus rathkii
TATATATATTTATATATATATATATAATACTATATATATATATATATATTATAAATTTATATATATATATAATAATACTATAATATATATATAATATATTAGTATATATATATATATATATATATATATATATATATATATATATATATTCGTATATAAATCTATATAATATTATATATATATATATATATATATATATATATATATATATATATATATATATATTTATGTTGATCTTTGGGTCAGTCAAATATTTGTATTTGATGTTGTCATCAAATTTGTTGCAATTATGGATGTGGGCCTCCATTTGAGTGCCCTGCCGTTCTTTGTAAAGTCCCCACAACAAAAGTTTAACATTCATTCGAGGGCCTTTTACTAAATTATTTCAAAAAAAAAGTACAGTTACACGAACTTTTGCACGTGGTATTCCTCAATTCTGATCGAATAATGATAAAAAATATTACTGAACGCTAAAGCAGAAATAAGAAAACGATTAATGAATCACCACAATAAACAAAATTTATATATATATATATATATAATATTATATAGTATATTATTATATATATATATAATATATATAATATATATATATATATATATATATATAGTATATACTATATATATATATATATATAGTATATATATATAATATAATATATACATATATATATAATATATATATATATATATATATATATCTATATATATATATATATATATATATATATATTATATATATTATAATATATAATAATATATATATATACATATATAATATATATATATAATATATATATATATATACTATAATATATATATTATATATAATATATATAATATATATAATATATATATATATATATATATAGTATACAGTATAAATATATATATATGGCGCTATCTTTTTTTTTAACTTTTCATAGGTACATCTTCTTTTTTCGGGATCATGAGGAGAACAATAAACTCTTATTTCAGTAGCGCAGCAGCAGGACCTAGTAAAAAACCGAGAGAGGAAACACCACAAACGTATCAATTTTCACAAATTAAACCAACTGATTTAAAGAATGTTGAAAATAAAGGTGCAAGATTATCCAGCTCACATTCCGCAAAATCACCTGACAAACAACGCTACTACAATAAACATTGGGAACAGAAATATAGTTGACTGGCATACAGTGAAGAAAAGTGAGGCGCATTTTGTAAATTGTGCCAAAATTTCATGAAAAATTATGCAAATGTTCTACAAAAGACAGGTGAGGTATTCATAACCGTTCCATTCACAACTTTCAAAAAAGCTTTAGGGAAAAACGGGAAATTAGAGAAGAATGAACACTCTTCAGCTCACACTATAAGTTTAGAAAATGGAAAACCGTCAGGAGACCGCGCTATGAAGAAACCGATTCACGCTCAGATTGTTCAACAGCGTGAAAGGGAAAGAGACTTAAATAGGAAAGGTTTAAAAATACTTTTGCGAGGGTTGTATTTTTTGGCAAAGGAAGAAGTAGCTTATAATACTAAATATCAGAGTTTGATTGAAAGTATTTTGGACAAATTGAATGATGATTTTAAAACATGGAGAAAAGATCAGAGTGATAGGTCGAATTACAGGCAGCAAGGACACTGCCGTGAACTTGTTATGTAATGGGCGAAGTTTTAATGATGAGTTTTGAAAAACATTGAAAAACAAGAAGTTCTCCGTTTTAAGCATAAGATGAGAGCAACTTCTTTAAGAAATGAAATGAAGCTGAGTATAATGTTTAGAGTAGTGGAGGTAAAAATTCCGTAGAAAAGTTCTTGTCAATTGTTAAAATACCCAATGGAAAGGGCAGAAACTATTGAAAAATGGCTTGACAAAAAAAAATTTACAATATTTTAATTTAAATTATGACAATCATTTTAATAATTTTGAATTTGATGGTGCGTCTAATATGGCTGGAAAAGTTAGAGGTGTAAAAAAAAAGCTTTCAGAAAAGGCAAACAAAGAAGTTCTCTATATACAATGTAGATGCACATATATTGTCGCCTAGGGCAGCAGCCTCTTGGAGGAGTAAAAATAAAAAGGTCTAAAAGCTTTTTATGTTTTGCAAGACATTTAGCAACTGTTTAGTCAAGTCCCCAAAAAAGAAAAATAGTTTTGCGTGATATTCATCAATTAATCAATGATACCATTACTCAGATTCGCAGAATGGCATTGAAGTGAGATGGTTACCTCATTATAAGATAGTGAATGTTGTATTCAGGAGCTTAAAGTCAATTTTGATGGCTTGTGAAGCAAATCCACAAAGAAGGGACAGACTTTGCATCACTTGCAGGGGCATCTTGCTGAAATGCAGAATGAGAGTTTTCTTGTCACATATTAGTAATGATGAACACCTAGTGCACTTCTTACTTAGCAATGGCTTTGCACAAGAAAAACTTTAGTTTGAGCCAAGTCATCCCCTAATTAACTGGAACAAAATTGCAGCCTGCAAAATATTGCAATCAGTGAGTGGGGACG
>JABUQX010064833.1:62500-69854 GCA_015478945.1 Trachelipus rathkii
TATCTCTAATCTCTCTAACTCTCATACTCTCTCTAACTCTCATCTCTCTCTACTCAATCTCTATCTACATCTCTCATCTACTCTTCATCAATAAAATCTCTCTACAAATAACTCCTCATCTCAATCTCAATCTCAATAAATATAAATAAAAAACTAATAAATATAAATATAATAATATATATACTATATATATATACTATCACTATATATATATAACTACTATAAATTATAATATAATAAATACAACTATATATACTACTATATACTTAAAATAAATACACTATAAATATAATAAATATTAAAATATATGCAAGAGCATTAAAACTATATATACAAATCACCTTCGCTCCACTGTTAATCAAACGCATAAAGTCTAATAACATTAAATCAATAACCATATAAAATATAAATATATAAAAAATAATATTAAAAATTGTTACGTACTTTAATTAAAATCTTTATACAATCAACTAATGCTGTGATAAAAAAATATAATAATAAATACTAATCACAACAATTTCTTATGGTCTACTAAAAATATTGTATATTTGCAACTTAAAATAAAATACATAGAATATAATAATATAATAATACAATCAATGAAGTACTATATAAATATAAATATATATAACATATATATATACTATAATATATATATTATATATAACAATATAATAACATAATATTAAAATATGTTTCTATAAACAACAAAAAAACAAACTATTATCGAATTTCGGAGACACCAAACACCCACATATCCGAGACAATTTAGAGTTTGGGATTGAAGCAAAGAGGAGTGACGGTAGGGCAATACTTTTCTTTGATTTTTGCACCCCGATATCTGAAAGCAAACAGCATCGTGTAATATATAAAAAATATAAATATAAGAAAAAAAACTATAGTAATTAATATATAAAGAGATAAGACAATATATAATAGTATATATATATATATAAATATATATATAATCAAATGATATAAACCAAATAAAATATTTTAAACATATGTACTAAGAATATATATAACTATATACTATATACCCACTACCAACTAACTACATACAAACCTACGTTACAATACTATAACGAATATGGGTATAAATTTCCTGTGAAAAGGTAAACCTTTCGAAAAATTTCCACATAATTCTAATGTAATAAAGTCCAAAAATGGCAAAAACATCATTTATTGCATGTAATAAAATTACATGTTTCCAGATCGTTAGAAATAGGGTACTCATATCCTTATACTGTATATTTCTGACAGCTCAGAAAAAATTTGCAAATTTCCTAAAACAGGGTAAATACTTGACGCACTCTCAATGCCACTCTGTAAAATATATATAAGCTATAATATATATATACAATCAATACAGTTTCTATGGGATAAAATGGAAACAATACTAGTACTATAATAATAAATAATATAATAATAAAACGTATATATAAATATTATATATCACTAAAAAACTATATATCAATATCATTATACAAAGTAAGTCATATATCATATATCTACCTATTATATATAATATAATATATATAAACACAAACTACTATAAAATCAAATATATAAACTAAATATACTATATAAAACACTATTCATAATAATACCATAACTATTACCAAAATCTAACTATCCATATACTATATATATATATTACTATCATTACTACCGTCACTATTATTATATTACTCATAACTACATAATAACTAACTATATATATTAAAACACATAATAATATGTATATATAATATAATACTATATACTTATACATATATCACTATATAACTATATATATATTATATATCGTATATATTATATTATATAATACTATATAATATACCTATAAATATATAAAATAATAACTAAATACTAAATATACTATATATTATACTATAATATATATTATATAATGATATAAAAATATTAAATAACATATATATATATAATCAATAAAATATTAAGAATATATAATATAATAAATAATAGAATATACTCATAATTATATATACAATAACTATTTAAATAATAATATATACTATATATGATAAATATAACAATAATAAATATATATATAAATCATATTAGTGGGCGTACCTGGAAAAGCAATACGCAGTTTACATAAAACATTAATTACTATATATATACTAAAATATAAAAAAAAAGCATATATATACATATATAAATATATATATACTACTATTAATAATAATAATATATAAATATAACTATAATGTACTAATAATTAAACTAATATAACTAATAAAATATACATATTATATATAATAATCAAAATCTAATATAATATAGCCTAATGGAAAACACACTAAGAAACACACATTATTTTTAAAAAATAATATAATACGTACCATATATATGTTCCTATGAAAAAGCTTGTCTTACACTTCACTAATTATTTACCAAATAACTTAATTTTAAAAAATCAACATTCCTAATACCATGAAGTTATTTCCTTAAGGACCTAATCAAATTCATTTTTATAAAAAGAAGCAAATGAAGTATTAATAAATAGATAAAAGATTTATTTAAAAGCAAGTTTTTTACATTACATAATATTTAAACAATCAATAACACTTAACTAAACATTATGAAACGTGGCTTTCTATAATCTATATGCATATATGGAGATGCTAAATACCACTTAAAATAAAGTACTAACAATAAAATTAAATATTCAAAAGATCAGAACAATCAGACACAAACGATACAAAGATTCAGGGGCGTATACAAGGGGGGGGCAACTTGCCCCCCCATAACATCCTGAGGCCGCACAAATATTAAAAAACTGAACCCTTAGATGTTGCCAGATGACGTATTATTAAAGGAACCCATTGGAAATTTGTAAGAAACTGATTAAAAAAAGCAAACATCAAATTGAATAGATAACATATGAAAGAGTAAAATATACTATAACTTACTACATATTAATACATAACAATTTTATAATTTTAATAGTTTTCAAAATTGTAGTAAAATTTAACGAACTATTCATACTGGCTTAAAGATCAACAATAAGCCTGTCTAGCTTTTTATTTCAAGCTAACTTCTTTCAGCATAGTATTTCTCCGGACTGAGGAACTCTCAGAATTATGTCATAACGCAATTTGAGCGGCTGCCGAAACCGCAGAATCTCAACCAAATACAAAATACATAACAAAAAAATACTACCACCTAATCAACCCACTAAAATAAATATTCACTACGACCTAAAATAACTACCAAAATAAACACAACCAACTATTACTATGACAAAAAATTAAACCCATAACCTATAAAATTATTACTAAACAACACAACTACACCTAAAATACTAAACCCATCACAATCATATAACCATTACCCTAAACACTCCATCAACAAAAAATACAAATATCAAACAACTTAATTATATCGCGAACAAATCAATAACATAACAATAATAAATACTAAAATAATATCTAAACACAAACATAAATACAAACCAAACAACCAACAAAAAACAAAACTAAATAGAAACAAAAGCAAAAAATCATAACAAGCAATTTTAAATTCTTATACAAACATAAAAATCAAAATCATAAAAAATCATAAATACGAAAATCATAGAAAAGTTTTTAATAAACGAAAACTAATTAACTAATAAAACATAAAAATAACAAATAAACCCATACAAACACAAAAACAACAAACACACAGATATAAATACTCAAAACAAATATAAACACACAAACATAACAACAACAACAATTAACAATTAAAAAAAATAAACAATACATAAACTAAAACTAAACCAAATAATAACCAAATAAACAAAAAACTAAATATACCAAGAAAATGACAACAAAACGAAAAATACATACAAACAAACCCAAACTAATAAAACCAAATATATATCAATACCCAACCCAACTCAATAAAACTAGAAGCAAACCAAAAAAAACAAAAAACCAACCAAACAACAACACCAAATAAATACTGTGTCTAAATATCCAAACACTACTACTACCTTAACTACAAATACCACAACAACAACAAAACAAACAACCAAACAAAAAAACAACACCCAAAAGTGAGCAGAAGCCGAAAACCCGAAAATTATGATTCACAGATAAACCAATTCATATAAATATATATAAATAACAACTATAATAGTATAAAATAATCATATATCAATCTACTAACAACCAGCACCCACCAACACCCATAATATCAAGAAAAATCCTAGCCTACACCAAAATGATTTTCAGGAAACCAACCAAAAATTATATCAAAATTATATTCAAAAACGAAACGCTTGCCAACCAAGCCAACAAATTTCGTAAAAATATTTAATTGGAAAGAAAAATAACGAAAAAGACTTGTCAATAAAAAATTTTTGCATTATTTTAACTCGCATAAATAATATTAACCAGGAGTAGGCACAGACTAGCACCGCGCATCCCTCTATACAAAGTTGACCGTCAAAACCAATGGAACGTCACTTCGATCCAGCACCGGGGCAAAAATTTTTACTACCTATTCAAAAAAGTAAATAAAAAAGCAACAAAGCTTCAAGAAAGATATTTACTAAAATAAATAATGCAATAATTAACTATAAAGCTAATATATATATTTGCTTTTTTTTAATTTATCTACCTCTAAAATTCTAGATGAAAAAAATGCTATATATAATTTATAAACATATTTTATACTAAAAATGCTTTACAATAAATAAATAATAATACATTTATAATGCTTATAATATTCAAATTATTTTAAAACCTAAAAAACAACTATACTGATGGAAGTAAGGAAGACTACCATACCCAGGACACTAACACTATATATAACCCAACAGCTATAGATAATATCAAAATATAAATAACTAACCAATAATATATAATATATACAATACTATCATAATAAAAATCATAGTAATAAAAAAAAACACGCTAACAATTTAAATCACCCTCACTACTCACTCTCCACCCCCCTATCATCACTACTACTCCACCCTATCACCTCATACACTACACCCCCTCTATCCCACCCCCTACCCCCACCCTCGGCAGCATTTCATAAATCAAATAAAACAAATCTCATATAATATAAAATAACAAATAAAATCACATAAACTAATAAAAACCAATTCACAAATCACCACATTCCATAACCCACCTATATAAACTCTAAAACCACTATCATAACTATAAAACATATACCACATACATATATATAAACATATACCTATATATAATAACAAAATCTATTACCTTAAAATAAAAACAATATAATACCTCTATAAACCTCCATATCCTATAATAAATAAAATAAAAACAATATAATAACTAAATAAAAAATATTATAATAACTAACTATAAATACAATAATACAAATAGTATAACTATAAAATAGACAAACGACATAACAATAATGGATACCAAATTTATTTTAACTAGAAAAGATAAACAATATTCAAAGAACTCAGTATTCCCCGTAATGCCAAAAAATAATTAAGCGTAATTAAATGGAATTATGGGTGAAGAACAATTATACAATAAAAAAATAGGTAGAAAAAAAGCGTTTTACATTAGTTTATGAAATATTTTGTCCCAATTAAGAATAAGAAAAATTTTACCGAACGTCATTAATTAATAGATTTCTTTGTTACTATTTATAAGAAAAGGCAAATCTCTAACTAGATATGTACCCAAAAACGCGTAGATTAAATCCTCCGGCTCTGGAAAAAAAAGGGTAATACTAAATCCAAAAAAGGAGAAATATACATATATAAATAAAAAATGAATACTATACTATAATATAATACAATAAATATAAAATAAAATAAATAATATACTATATATAAAAAATAATATATAAAATAATAATATAAATAATAAACTAATATATAATATATAAATAAATATATACATAAAATAAATATATATAAATATGCCAGCTGACTAGCGAGAACGGAGAAGTGACGAACGCGATAAAATGTAAAGAGAGCAGTGGAAAAAAAGAAAGAAGGAAGAAATTTAGAAGAAAGGAATTAGCAGAAGAGACCAAGCAAAAAACCAAGAAAAGCTGGCAATAACCGACAAGGGAAGGAAGTTGCAGTGACTGCAGGGGAAAGGAGATGGAGATTTGCAGAGCAAAACAAACTTGATCAGAACTGTGACCAAAAAACAAACCTATTTTAGAAAAAAGAATTACAAATACAAAATTATTATAAATCTAAAACAACAACAAATTTTTAAATCTATTTTTAATATTAATATAACGGAAAGCAGTTAACACCAACATCTATTCCTAGACCCTATAATGAATAATTAGCAAAAAAGTTAATAAAGTAAAAAGTAAATGGAATATAAGAAAGCGGTTATCTAACGCTTAAGATAGTTATATATAAGAAAGAATAAAGAAAGAAACCTAGCGAACATATCGGCAGGAAAAATTCGGCAATCGTTACCAAAATAGGTACCAAAGAAGAATGAAGAGTTCAAAGACACATAAAAAAGTTTTGTTCCGCGTAGACTCTGCGGCAATAAGAAAGCGACACATACGCCCAACTTAAGCGAAAGACCCAGGTTCCGTCAAAATGAAAGAGTCGTCTGAGTCGATGTGTTATTCTACTTCAATTGGCTCCGATATTGCTCAGACCAAATATAAAAAATTGAAAACACAGATTAAAGAATCAGGCCTTCTTTTAAGTAAAAATAAAAAAAAACTTTACTGAAACTCGGAACAAAAAATAATATAAATAAACTAATATATAATAATAATATATAATATTAAAATAATAAATATTCTATATAACTAATAAATAACTAATAAATATAATATAATATATAAATAAATATAAATAAAAATACATAATACTAAAATAAAAGAATAAATATCCATGCATGAAGTCTCAAAATGTCTGGTATATTCTGTACATAGACTATATATCCCATATAATAGGTTGGCTTATATTTGGAAATAAGCAAGGATCATAAAGCTTGTAAAATTGGTTTATGAGTTAAAAAAAGTAATAGAGGACGGAGGAAAAGGGAAGGTGAGAAACGATTATTCCTCTATGTCACAAAGTTTGGAAGTAATGAAAAAATGTTATTCTCTTTCAACCTGAAGGTTTCAAAATCAAATACGATTTGTTAAGAACACGAATGCTTCATAACATAAGAAAGAACTAACACCCTATTCAACCTTCATAAAAAATTTTCATACTTGCGTGATTGTTTGCAATAAGACTTATACAATATATAAAACAATATAAGTATAAAATAAAATATTTGTCTTCTCTTCGGATGGAGCTGCCGTCTTACTTCTCAGAAATGAGTGAGTTGTAATCAAAATTAATAAAAACCCCATT
>JABUQX010064834.1:0-22500 GCA_015478945.1 Trachelipus rathkii
GTGAAAATCATCATATACATGATACCAATTGTAGTAATTGTTGTACGGCGCAAGCTGAGGAACGTGATCTTTCTTTGTTGGAATCGCTTAGGTAATATTTGCTCTAAACAAAATTAAATGAAGAATTTAAAATATTACGAGCTAATACTACTGGAAGTGAAATTTATACTATTAATAGAACTTACTTACTTCATCTCCACACTCTTCACCACTGAAATCTTTATCAAAGTTTGATATATTTTATTCTTTAAGTTTTAATTGTATACATTATTATTTGTACTAAATCTTGCAATCATTAATATTTATCAACCTTTGAAAATGGAAGCTGATGTCCTGATTACCACATTAGAGCCTAATAAATATTCTTTTAAAAGTTTAAATGTTGGTTATATAAATAAGCATTTATTATATATAGGGTTATTAATACGTGTATAGTATAATAATATATATATATGTATATATATATATATAACATCCACCCACCCACCAACCACTATATTGAGAGAGATGAGAGAGAGAAGAGAAGTAGAGAGAGAGAGAGAGAGAGAGAAGAGAGAGAGAGATGAGAGAAAGAAAGAGAGAGAGAGAAGAGAGAGAGATGAGAGAGAAAGAGAGAAGACCGAGAGAGAGAGAGAGAGTAGAGAGATGGGAGAATTGAAGAGAGTAGTAGGGTGGCCTGCTATTAATACAAGATGAGACTTGCGTGATGATCAAAGAGGGTTTAAAAAGAAGGGTGGGAGTGTCATGGATGACAAGCAAAGAGGGTTTGAAAAGAAGGGTGGTAGTGTCATGGATGTCAAACAAAGAAAGCTAGTGTAATTATGTTTTATGTTGACCATGGTGACACTGGAACAAGTGTCTGGCACTTTAAATCATTTGCAATATGCTCGCATACTAGGATGAAAAGGGAAGAGGATTTAAGTTGCAGAGTGTAGTAAGGAAACCAGAACATAGTCGAACACGCATCGCGCATGCTGCGAACCATCTAATCCACATGGTGGAATATAAAGGGACTCAATCTTGAGTGTGCTATGGGTTACATGAGGATGTTGTTACCTGTTGTTTAATGATTACGGTAGTGTACATCTATGGTTCTGGAATAAGAGGTTATAGATTAAACGTACATGTGTGTTCAGAGGAACAATCTTAGGGGAGTGTTAGGTGTGAGAAGAATTGATAAATTTAGAAATGAACGCATTAGGGAGTTGTGTGGTGTGAAAAAAGCAGTAATTGAGGAAGTATGAATGAAAGTACTTGAATGTGGTGGATCTGTGGAAAGGAATGGATGAAATAGTCGGTTTGGTTAAAACCGGATATATAACCCGTAGCGTGAGTGTGCTGAGAATCGACCGCCGGATGAAACCGAAGAAAGAGTGGATTGAGTCAGGTAATGAATACATGCTGGAGGAGAGGAATGATAGTTTGGCAGAGCGAGAAGAAAGGTACATACATAGGAGTTAATGGCGGGGTTTTGGTGAGGGGTGTATGGTTGGTGCCCCACTGGCCAAAGGGATGCACTCATGACAGCTTCGACGAGATGCAGTTTCTCGTAGTCCATGAAGCCCTCAGGCGTATATTTTTCTGACGGCGACGAGTTTTCACTTAAGGGTATAAAGGGGCTCGGTAACGCTGGGCTTTTCTTCGAAGACGTGCTGCATATTCCTTTCACATTATATATATATCCGGTGTTTTCTGGTTTCTGTTACCCCCGTCCAGTGTGGAAGGCGTTGGGTTAATGATATATTATATATGATATATATATATATATATTATATATTATATATATATATATTATAATATATATATATTATATATTATATATACTATATATTATAATATATTTTATTATATATATTTATATAATACTATACATAATATATATATAAACTCACATCACACTATATATTATATACTAATATATAACACTAATCACAATATATATATAAATCAGAGATCTTAATAGACGTATATTTAAACATTTGAAATATACACGCCATCTTTTTTTTTTTTTTTTTTTTTTTTTTGTTTTTTTTTTACAGAGATAAACACTGTCACTCCTGGCCAGAGCCCTAATCCAAGGAGGAGGTGGTACTTTTAACGTTGAGCCAGGAGCGCAAGCCAAGCCCAAGGAAGAAGCTCACCAATCTCAAAAGTGAGAAACTGGGACCGCTCAGCGTTGTTGGCGAGTGCCTCTAAACAGATAATCGGCGCTTAAAAATCTATTAATATTAAAATGATGTAAAAAAAATAATAAAAAAAACATATATTGCTAAAAGATATAAAATAAAATGTCTTTTATATTTCATACAGACTATAATCTTTATGAAATTAAATATTTTCAGTAAGTATTGATTAATATTATCACTATCATACATCTCTTTTATCATTCTATCACTGATTATTATATCCCCATCATTATCACATTACGCAATTATCATACCTCAATCACAATATCATTATTAATTACTCTCATTAGTCTCCTATTCACCATTATTACCACCTATTATCATTACCATCATTATTATTATTATTACCATTCTTATTATTATTAAAATAACTTATTGATTATTAACAACCAAGATCTTTAGTACTATTAAGTATTGACCCATATTATACTTCAGCTACATTTATTTTTATATATATATTGATTATTATTGAATTATTATTAAGAAAAAGAAACCGTTGCACGGAAGTCTGCCTGCCTCCTGATAACTTGCATAGGATGAGCTCTCTTCTTTGGGCAAAAGATCAAGAGCCGCGTCCGAAAATTCCAACTATAACGAGACGTAGTTTCAAGAGAATGCTCTAGTCATATGGCCAAATTGTACTTAAATAAATTTCAAAACATCAAAAAGAACAGCATACTGAAAGTTATGCCCGCTCCACATCCCAAATTATTATTTATATTACTCTTTGACCAAAAATCCATTATAGATTACTTCATATCGGATTACACAGAAACAAGGGAGGAATGTTAAAGCTGCTTCCTTGGAGTTCACTTTCGACTGCAGTCATAAGAATTGGTCGTGCCAGACTGAGGGTACAGGAAACAAAGTGGCAGGTTGGAGAAAAAGTGATTAAGTTGAAGCCCTGAGAAAAGGAAGGGAAGAGAGAAGAGTAAGGGAAAAAATTAAGGAAAAGTTGACGAATGTGGAGAAACAGATACTGCAATTTGCAGGAAATTATTAGTAAATACTCACGGAAGAAACGCTGGCTGTTCAGTGTATGGAAGGAACAAGGAAGAAACATCACTATGTGGTGGAATAAAGATGTGAAGAGAGCAGTGGTCCGAAAAGAACAAAAAAATGAGAAGGTGGTTGAGGGAAGAACAGAACAGAGAAAAGGAATATGTGATAGGAAGAAACAGAGCAGAGATAGTGAAGAGTGCGAGGCAAAGGGCTTTGGCAGGAAACAGTGATCGTAGATACGAAGAACATCCTGTGCAGTAGGAGGAGAAGAAGATTTTCAAACTGGCAAAAACATATAAAGAAATCAACAAAACTTAAATAGTATCAAAATAAAGAAGAGGGGAGTGTACTACATCACAGAAGAGGTAAATGTAGGGTGGACTGATATTTTGGAGACTCCAAATGTAGAAAGAGGAGGAGAAGTGTGGAAGATGAGCAATATGTGGGAGAGGAGGTGGAGGAGGGGGTGAATTCGATAACGATGGGAGAATATGAAGAAGCTTTGTCAAAAATGAAGAAAAGAATACGGCCGGGCGAAGATGGAATTGCAATAGAGTTGAAGTAAAGGAAGGAGGAGAAGAATTGAAAAAGGAAAATCGAAAGCGGTTAATAAATGCTGGATGGAGGGTGTAGTTCCCGGTAGATGGGGGAAAATAGTTGTTTTGCCCATTTATAAGGGAAAAGGTGGTACTGGAGATTGTGGAAACTATAGAGGAATATCTTTATTGGATCATCATATAGCGAAAGTATACGAAAGGATTTTAGAAAGAAGATTAAGAGCAGTGATAGAGATACAGTTGGGAGAGGGACATATGGGTACAGGAAGGGCAGGAGTACTTTGGATCTGTTGTTGGCTTTAAGAATAGTGTGTGAGAAGACTGGGAATTTTAATAAAACATCAAGATTAAGCCTTCTGGACTTAAGCAACCAGCATCTCTCGCTCAGTACCCTCAGAGCCAACATTGAGATGTGGGGAAGCTGTAGGAGTTGAGGAAAGATGAGGAGAGCAATAAAGAAAGCTTGTATAGGCGTTGTGGTGTAACGTGAGAACAGGATGTAAAAATGAGAAATGGTTTGAGGTGGGACGGGAGTCAGACAGGGTATTGTCCTGTCTCCCTTACTCTTATAGTCTTACTTAGATGTAGTATCAAAAGGTTAAAGAGAATTTCCGAATCTGATGTGATGATAAATGGTGTAGCGGATACATATTTGGCTTGTGTGGAGTTGGGAGGAGGGAATATTGAGAGGACTTATGGAAAGTTTTTGACAGAAATTTGAAGGAGATTGGGTTAGAGATGAAAATACAGAAAAGACAGTGATATTGAGAGTGGGTAGAGAGGATGAGGAGAAGTGGAGATCGTCTTTGATGATGAAAGATTGAGAAATGTGGATTGCAGTTGTTACCTGGGTGCGGTAATTTTATCAAGCAAGGAGGAATGTGTTCGGAAGTGGAGGCGAAGAATGGAAAAATAGCGGAAGAACAATGAGAGCGTTATATCCAATTATGAGAGATCGGGTGATGGATTTAAAAGTGAAGAAGATTATAATTTGAATAGCATACGTTACCCCACTTAACATATGGTGCAGAAACAGGTGGAAGCATTACAAACACGAGAGGGAAAGAAGGATCGAAGCTGCTGAAATGAAGGTGTTGAGGACGATAGTGAAAGTCGAGGATAGATAGAGTGAGAAACGAATGGGTTAGTGGAGAGAGTTGGTGTGGTGCATGTGTTGAACAGGATAGATTTGACGCGAGATTGAGATGGTGGGGGCATATAGTAAGGATGGCCGGGAGAACGAGTCCGGAAAAGTAGATATGGTGGTGGTGGAATGAGTTTGATGGGAGTAATTGCCTGAGAGGATGACCGAGGGAAGATGGAATAGATGTGTGAGAAGAGCCCTTGAGAAGACATGGACTGCCCCGCGATGCGCCAGCTGATGGAGGATGGTATATTCTTCTGGAAAGGACTGCGTGGAAAATCGATGTTGTCTCCGCTGACAGAGGTCCGTAGGCCTCCCTGAGGGAAGACGTAAGACGTAAGTAAGATCTTATTATATATAGATGTTATAAAGTGAATTTTTAAAAAGATCGTAAATTATTTTTCTCATTTTGCGAAAAAAATTTCCAATTCGTTAAAAACTTGCATTCTATAGTTAAACCATTGATAAAGACTCCTGCAAAATGTGATAGAGGCAGATGGAAGTAGAGCTCTTATTAAATTACACTTTGCTTGTCCCTTCTCTTCTAATTTATTCTCTTTCCTTCTGATCTTAATCCAACTTGACCACTCTATCGATCATAATTTATAGTATTATAATATATATATAAGTAATATATATATATATATATATATATATATATAATATAATATATATATATATATATATATATATATATATAATATATATATATATAGTCCCTTGGCTTTCCTTATTTTGGGGGTCCATGTCATCTCCAGAAACCGAGCATCTTCCACCGGGTAGAGCCACAAGTCTCTTCTGGAGGAAATCTGATAGTGGGTTCTGTAGGGTGTGAGTGGTGGGTACCTCAGAAGGAGGTGATCTACTGTTTCAACCTCTGTTTGGCATCTGCAGTAGAGTGGTGATGTAACGTCTTGTTGTTGAAACCTGTATCTGTAATCCAGAATATTCAGGTGATGTCCGGATGTCAATATAAAGACTGAGATTTGGATCTTTCATGCGAGTGTTTTTTGTGTTGCATATATTTCAGGGGGTTGGAGTTTATGAGGTGATTTGGTGGACGATTGTTGAGGCATTGCTGAGTAAAGTATGTGTGAATATATTTTGAGAGAGATGTGTTGTTTGGAGGAGTTAGATGGTTCTAAAGAGTTCCCAGTAGTAGAGAGCAGCGGAAAATGGAGGGGACTTTAAACGATGAAAAGTGTAATCTTTAGGTAGTTGTGTAATTGGTTGGTTGGGTCGCGAGCTTTGGCATAAATTGTGTTCCTATCATTCCTAAATGGCCCATAAGGGGAGGATCCAATATTGAAGGATTTGGAACCCCATTTTAGCCCCGACCTAAAAATGGATATAAAATTCTTACTTTTCAGACAATTTTGATGGGGGTTAAAGCAAACCGCAGCTTTTTCTGACCTCTAAAACATTATTTTCGGATATTTTTCTGTGTCTGTAGTCATTTTTTAAACATTTTAATTTTTTCAGAACCCATGTTTTTGACATTTTTTTTCATCAACTTCTACATTTTTTTTTCAAAATGATTTCAAACTTGATAATATGCATTAGATGGGTCCATTACGTGCACGATAAGAAATAAAAAGTAAATATTAACACGCGAGTACTAAGGAATATATTTATATAGATAAATAAATGCACCAATTAGTTTTTTGATTTTTTGAAAATTGTGCTCATTGTAAATCTGCCTTTCCTCCACTTATTCGCTCTGACGGTTCTGTAGCTAACTCTCCTACTGAAAAGGCTAATCTCTTCGGCCTCCTTTTTTCATCTAATTCTACCCTGCACGATTCCGGCATCCCTCCTCCGCTTCTTCTCCTCTCAGGTTTCCTATGCCTCTTCCCGCGATTACGCATGATATCGGTGCATGGGGATCTGAGATCTATGAATGTCAGGAAGGCTAGGGCCCCCGGATGCTATTGCCTCCCCGGTTTGACGGGAGTTGCTTCCCAGCTGGCCCCCTGTCCTCCGTTCAGACTCTACTCTGCTAAGCCTAATACTAGTACACTTTCCTCAGTGCTGTGAAGCGCGCATATGTCCAACCGAACCCGAAAAAGGCACCCGCTCTGATCCTTCCAACTATTGTCCTATAGGCTTTCTCATTGTATTCTATCTAAAGATCTTTGAAACTCTTCTTAAACTTCATTTCCAGGATCAGGAGTCTCATTCCCTTCTTCAGATCATCAGTATGGCTTTCGGCGCTCGAGGGCTACTGGCGATATTACTTTCCTAACTTACTGATTTATGGTCTTCTGCCTTAGGGACTATGGGGAGTCTTTGGGTGGTGGCACTCGATATTTCAAAGGCTTTTGATCGAGTAATGGCATGCGTCGCTACTCTCTCTCCCAGCTCCCTTCCTTTGGGTTTCCTCCTTCTCTTTGCTTACTCTTTGTCAAGTTTTCTCTCTGGTCGTTTCAGCACTAGTTGATGGAGCGACTTCTTCCCCTTTCCTGTTAATTGTGGTGTTCCGTCAAGTTCTGTTTTCTCCACTCTAATCTTCACTTTTAAATCAAACGACTCCTCAGCTGTTCTAACTCTGTTTCACTCTTATGGCCGATGACTCAACTTTCATTCTTCCCACTCATTTCAAAATCTGCTCCTCTTTTGCATCTAGAGTTGCCTCTCGCTTCAGCTTTTCCGAATCTGATTTCTTGCCGACGCTGGAATGGGATTGTCCCGGTAAGGGCCGCCAAACCTTGTGAAATCAACTCTTTGAAAACTCAAACTCTTCACATCTTCCTCTCAAAAAACACCTCCTAACTTTCCTATTTTTTTTCGACGGTTCTAAACATCTCACCTGTTGACAACAATAAACATTCTTGGTCTGAACATAAACAAAAAATTGTATCTTGGAAACCTCATATCACAAACGGTCTGTAGAGGTGGCCTCGAAAAACCTGGAGTTCTTATTCAGGTTCGGGAATTTTTCTCTGCACAGCTTACTCCAGTTATATAGAGGGCCTTAATCGCCCTTTGTTTGGAGTAATGTTCTCACATCTTGGGGGGGCTCCGGCTCCACCCTTCATTGATAGAGTTTGAGTCCTAAAGCTAAAGACTAGATTTACTGTCCCTACTTTCTAACTTCTCTTGATCCTCATCTCTGCGACGTGACGATGGCGCAGCTATTCTTTTCTATAGGTACTTAAAGCGTAGATTGCTCAGGGAAGTTGGCCAAACGTCGCATCCACCTTCCATTGCGTCGATCTCGCAATAAAGGGCTTCCATGCTCTCGCAAGGATTCTGAGTGAGCTTTGAAAATCCCAGACTCGTTCGTTGTGGTGCCTCTTCTTTCCAGCCACTTCTTTTCTGTGAACTCCTTGCCATATTCTGTTTTTCCTATTTGTATTTAATCTTCCTCGTCTTTAAAGCCCACGTCTGCGCTCCCCTGAGAGATTTGCGTTAGGTTTGGGCTTGGGTGGGCTTTTCTCTGTAGAAAGATTCTAGTAAGCCCTTGAAAAGGGGCTCTGCCAGTGATGGTCAACGTTTATGTAAAATAAAAAAAAAAAAAAAGCAATTAAAAAAAAAAGTAGGTTTTGAAATCGACCATTAGCTGAGCACAATTGTTAAAAAAAAAATCAAAAAACTAATTCGTGCATTTTGTTAATGAACCCACTAGGCATACTTCAAGTTTGAAATTAATTTTCGAAGAAAAATTCAAGAGCTCTATACGAAAAATTTCAAAAAAATTAGGTTCTGAAAAAATGAAAATGCCGAAACTATGATTGACTACAGACACAGAAAAAACACCCAAAATTACTTTAAGGTCAGAAAAAGCTGCGGTTGCATTTTTCCATCATGCAAAAATTTGTCTGAAGTTATAGAATTTTCGATTCCATTTTTAAGGTGGGGCTTAAAATGGGTCCCAATAATCTCCAACAGTTGATCTTCCCCTTAATGGGAAGGATTTTTGTTTCATCGTGTAGATGTTGAATTGGGGTGGTTTTCAGACAGCCGTGATAGTTTGTAAGGGCAAATATATTGTAGTTCTTTGTAATTTTGATTCTATGGTTAGATGAGGTTTGGGGGGTACCTGAGAACACTTGAGTGCCATATAGTTGATTGTAGTTGCTTTGAGAATTGTTATATGTTAGTTTCGCGGGCTGTTCAATGCTAAAGCTGTGGTTGAGGATAGAGTTCGGTAGGACATTTAATTTTTGTTGCTGTACTTATGATGTTTTGAATGTGAGGCGTTAAGGTAAAATGAGTGTCGAAGGTTACATCGAGTATTTTGAGTGTTTTGTTTAGGGGTATAATGGCGTTATTTAGTTACTTGCTGATGTAATAAAGATTGGTGTCTGTCAGTTATGATCAAGGTTATGGATGATTTCTCGGCAGAGACAACCATGCTTCTAACGACGTATTTAGATGAAGTCTGAGTATGATTTGTAGCTGATGGTAATACTCTGAGGGTCTGATATGGATATTGGTTATATCATCTGCATAGGCCTATTTAGTTCTGAATTGGGAGGTTGGGGGTAGGGATGTGAGCTGTAAATAGGTTAAAAGGAATGGAGACAAAATAGCTCCCTGGGGATGCCCGTTTCGGAGTTTTACGGTTTTGAGATTTTGCGTTTGCTGGATGGACACTTGGGCTGTGCGTCCAGATATGAAATAGGACACCCATTTTTTTAATTGTTAGGAAATAGGTTTAGTGTTTAGGATTGAATAGTTGTGTCAGGCACTGTGGTCAAAGGCTTTACTATATCGATAATGCCAGGATGTATTGTTCTATGGGATAGTGTTCTGTTTAGTCCGTTTATGATGTCTTATGTGATATGGTATATGGTGAGGCATGGCACGTTACAAATGTACAGACAGCAGATTGGGAACCTAAAGTAGTTGGGTCGTCTGTGCTAAAACATGTGGAATGCTGTGTGATTGTTGTTATAGATTATATATATTATTATAAATATATTATAATATATAAATTATATATATATATATAGTATATATAATATATTAATATATATTATATATATAATATATATATATATATATATATATATATATATATTATATAAATATAATATATATATATATATATATGGAAAGATGTATTCATTAACAGCAAATTTCTTTATACTTATTACTCATATCCAAAAACGTACAATAGCTTACAGGGAAAAGGAATACATTGTCGGAATGCTGGTCCATTTAGTCCGGGAAAATGTATAAAAAAAAAAAAAAAAAAAAAAAAAAAAAAAAAAAAAAAAATTTTAAAAAAATAAAATTTTAATTTTTTTTTTTTTTTTTTTTTACAAAAAACACCCACAGGGTTACGCACACCGCGATGCAGGAAAGTCCGTGGTCTCGTCGGCCTTCCGGGGAATTCTACGGGTAGGACTGAATTCCCCCTTCCGGGGAGGGTCTCTCCGGAACCGCCCTCTCTTTGTATTTGGGTTCGCGGGGTTCCTCACCGCCCCTCCCCCTACGTGGTATGGAAAACGTCCCCCCCTTGATTCCAAACAATCGGCCCTATACATTAACGTATAAAACTTTAAAAAAAATATATATATTATATATATATATATATTATATATATAAATATATATATTAATATAATAATGATATAATATATATATTATATATATATAAATATACTAATATATATATATATATATATATATATATATATAATATATATATGATATATGATATATATATTAATGTCCTGCCTGCTCCCGTAATAAAAAAAATTAGCCAATATTTAATTTTAATTTATTTTTTATTATTTTTTTTTTTTAAAATCCATTTAAATTTAAAAAGAATACAAAAATGTATTTTTTTTCGCTGTAGCTATTGTAGTTTTTGAGATTTTTTTTTTTTTTTTTTTTTTTTTTTTTTTTTCTTTTTTTTTTTTTTTACATTTTCGCGTACTAAAATTGGACCAGCATTCCCAACAATGTATTTCCTTTTCCCTGTAGCTATTGTAGTTTTTTTTGAGGTCAGGAGCTCGTGATTTTAGTTGAAAGTTGTATATTTTGCTGTTAATGAAATACATATACAGGCCTATATATAATTATATATATATATTATATTATATATATATACTATATATAATTTATATATATATAATATATAATAATATTATCTATATATAATATATATTATTAATATATATATATATATATAATATATAATAAATATATATTATATATAATAATATATATATATATATATATATAGGCAGCCTCTAGAAGAGGCCACAATCCATATCTCAAAAACTACTACAACAACAAGAAAAAGGAATACATTGCTGAAGATCCTGCGCAAATTTTACCGAGAAAACTGAAAAAAAAAAAAAAAAAAAAAAAAAAAAAAAAAAAAAAAAAAAAAAAAAAAAAAAAAAATATATCTCAAAAAACAAAAAAAGCTAAAAGGAAAAGAAATAAATTTTTAGAATCCTTGTAAAATTTGGTTTCGGAAATGTAAAAAAAAAAAAAAAAAAAAAAAAATTAAACATAAAAATTTGCTTATTTTTTTTTTGGGGGGGGGTGCTGGGATAATAATATATATATATATTTTTTAAAGGTATTACACGGCAATGTAGGGGGCTCGAGCCGACGGGGAACACAGGGGGGGACGTTTTCCATACCCCGTAGGGGAGGGGCGGAGGACCTCCCGCGACACCCAAATACCAAAGAGCGGGGGTTCCGGAGACATCCCTCCCCGTGAGGGGGGAAGTTAGTCCTTACCCCGTGTTCCCCGGAAGGCCGAGTTACTGACCCCGATCTCCTGCTATCGTGCGGTTATACCCTTGGGTGTATTCTTTGAGTTAAAAAGTAAAGGAAGCAAAATTTAATAGAAAGTCTATTTATTTTAACGAGTAAACCAATAAAAGGTCCCTAAATAGGCCCTCTAATCATATTACTATAATTATTAACAATAATTTTTTTTTTTTTTTTTTTACATTTTCCTATCTAAAATTTTACCAGGATTCCAAAAATGTATTCTTTTTCGCTGTAGCTATTGTAGTTTTTGAGATATAATTTTTTTATTTTATTTTTTATTTTTTTTTTTTACATTTTCCCGCACTAAATTGCAGCAATTCGCAAGCAATGTATTCCTAATTTCTGGTAGCTGTTGTAAAGTTTTTGAATATGGATTGTGGCTCATTCTAGAGGCTGACCATATATTATATAAATAGTATTATAATATATATATATATTAGTATATATATTATATATATATATATATATATATATATATAAGATATATATATATATATATATATTATATATATATATATATAATATAATAATATATATTATATATATTTATAATATATATATACACTACAGCTAAAGTTGGTCAACTGAACTGGTAATAGCAGTGGTGGCTTTTATATATTATAGTATAATATATATAATATATATATATATATATATAATATATATTAATAAAATATTATATAAATATATATAATATATTATATATAATATATATATATATATTTATATATATATTATATATTATATATATATATATATATATATAGTATATATATATACTAATAATACATATATATTACCTAATGGTAATTTGGGGAATAAAAGAAGGGCTGGATTTTGGTGAGTATAATCTTCTCCATTAGTTTGCACAAGGAGGAAAGGAGGAAGTATGGGTCGGTATGAAGAAGGGACATTGATGTCTTTCTGGGTTTTAATTTGGGTATGAATATTGTTTTTTTCCAGTGAGGAGGAATATAGTTAAGTTTTCAAGATTTATTAAAGATATTTGTAATGGAATGAAATATCGGTTGGTCCAAAGTGTTTAATGTGAAGATTAGAAATGTCGTCGGGGTCAGAGGCTGGGAATTTTTTTTAGAGTTTTGAGGAGAGAAATGATATCTTGTGGAGGGAAAGGGGGCTGGGATTGGTTTCCAATTGTGTTTTCTATGCGTATTATCTTTCTGTTATTTGTGTGTGTAGGTTTGTTGGAGATTTTGGAGTAGTGTTGTGAAAGGATATTGAAGTATTGTTTGATGGAAGGGAGAGGAGATATTTGTCAAATTTGAATGCTGTTCGTTTGAGGGTGGGAGTTGTTTTGAGAATCGTTGTGGACGTTTTATAATTTTTCTCCCATGTTCTTTTCTCCTCAGGCTTCCCCATGTTGTCAGTTAGGTGTTTTATTTGAATTTTTCTGTTTTGTGGGTGGAGATGAGATTGGAGATTTGTGTGTTCAAAGAGTTAATCTTGGCAGTTAAAACTGGAGTATAAGTTTTTTGCTGTCGAAGGCCGTTTCTTTGCTTTATCAGGTTGCAGGTTTAAGGTGTTAATGAAGGGCTGTAGTGTTTTCTATGGTCATTTAGAATGTAAAGCTTGGATTCTTTATGTGTTACTTTGGTGATGATATGTATAGCTTTATTTAGAGAGTGAGAGTTGCTGATTTCTGGTTGAGGTAGGTGGGTTTCTAAGTACTGGATGAATTTTGGCCAGTTAGCCTTTTTGTTGTTTGTAAAAGTTGATATTATTTTGAGGCTGATTATTTTTGCTGTTGTATTTGTGATTACAATTACACTGGTCAACAGTGAAAATTTTCCGAATTCAAAATTGTTATTTCCTAATCATTTCAACAAGGAGAAACGAAAATGACCTTGAAAATTTCGAATTAGCTCGTCGTGTCCAGATATTGCCACTTATGAAATTTGGCGGTTGGTTTGGAGTATTTCTGTGACGAATCATAATTGGTACTTTATTATTAGGAATAGAAGCACATAATAGTTATGATTAATGTAATATATTAAAAGAATTTATGTAAAGTAATGAAATACATATATTATCTTTTAATACACAATGTAAATATATAACCCTTCGGTATATGGTGAAGCATGGCAACGTTACAAATGTACAGACAGCAATTGGGAACCTACAGTTAGTTGGTCGTCTGTGCTAACATGTGGAATGCTGTGTAGTTTTCTTGTTATATAATATATTATATATCATATATATATATTATAATATTTATATAATAATATATAGTATATATATAATTATATATAGTATATATATATATATATATATATATATTATATATATATAATATATAATATATATAATTAGATATATATATAATATATATAGTATTATTATATCATAATAATAATATATCATATATATATTATATATATATATATATTATATATATATAATATATAATATATATATATATATATATATTATATTTATATATAGTATATATATATATATAATACACTGAGATTTGATCTGGATGTTGCCTGGGAAAGTCGCATTAAAATTGGAAAGTGGAATGAGAAGAAAAACAGAAGAAAAAGGCCGAGAAAATAGGAGGAGATTAAAAATTCAGAAGTTGCTCACCATCTGATAAGGAAAAACATCTTACCATATTAAAAGAGAATTAATTGGAATGAGCAAATATATCTGAAACAATGAAAATTGAGGAAATAATATTTTGTATTTATAATAAAATAAAGAATTTTAAGTTGAAATAATTACGAAAAATTAATAAGCTATCAAAAATTTAACTTAAATGTGTGATGCATCAAAATGGTTACAAATTAGTCTTTGGAAAACAGTTGCTCTTATTTTCGATGTAAATTTATTATATGAGAGATGGATATTCGGCAACGGCCAGATCTTAGTGAAGATTTTCTTCCGCAGAATTCTAGGGCGACAGGGCTAGCAAGCCGGTCCTTTCCCTTACTTGCTTGAACTACTCCAAGATCAACATCGGTAAAGGCTTAATGCGCCTAGAAGCGACGATCTCTAGAGCTCTGGGAAAGAGTTTCGAGGCCAAATGGAAAAAGATGCTAGGTCCACTGAAAGGGTGAATGAAACCCTACCTTAGAGTATATATATAACTCAAGGACTAGCATCGGAAACCATTGCGCCGAGAAATATTTTCCTAGAGTGCTCTGAGATCAAGTGTTTCGATGCCACAAAGAGGAAGATGCTGGTCTAACTGACAGGGCAAAACCTATCTGGGAGATGGTAGACATAGACGGTAGACATACTACACTAAATTGTTCAAATATGATATATTATTAATATATATATTAATATATATATATATTATATATATATATAATTATATAATATATATAGATATATATATATAGCTATATATATATATTCTATATCAGAAATAACATTCATTTAGTGATATCAATTTTGAAATTTAAAAATAAACAAGAATGCCACGGCATTGTAAAAATTCGGCGGACAGTTCGTTGTTACGTGTGTGTCTGGTTACTTGTTTCTGTACTAAAAACGTCGGAGTACTCCAATCATTAAAGGCTTGCATATCGCGCGCAATATTGTCGGTATCTGCGTTAGGGAGACCAGTGGACAAGCGATTTGGATCTCCGCAGCATTGTTGCACTACATGTGCTGTGCGCGTCTACTGGCGATGTGATGAATAATCAGAGTACGAATTCTATGCCTTTTTGCCTATGTCGATGATTGTGGATGGAAGCCTCAAAATCATGTAATACGATTGCTACTTGTCTGCATGAATAACCTCCCGTCAGTCATGGCAATTTCCCAAGAAAAAAAGGCGACTGTAAAGTACCTTAAACCCGTCAGCCATCCTACCAGTACCCCATGCAGACGGTTGCCATGACCAATTTCTGAGTCAGACGAGCTGAGGATTGTGGAAGTTGAGGAAACCACCTTGCCATCCTCACATAATGATTCCGCATTTTGGTGATTGACACTCAAGAATCTTGTCAGCCATAAGAGTTGTTGTCAAGCTGATTAAATGATTTAATGTGAGTACCTAACGGTCAAATCAGAAGCTTTTGGCATCAAGGCCTCAGAAAGGAATCGCTCCTACTACCTAAGATGTTAAATGTAATCCACAATACTAGGAATCGCCAACTACGATCTGAATCAATACTTTCGAAATGAAATTCCTTGTTGCCTGGTTGTGATGTCCTGGTTGAATGAATGCTTGCATCTGAATACAAGGCCAGAAGATCTTGGAGACTATTCAGAGATTCTTCTAAGATAAGTTTAAAAGCTGTATTGCTACATAATGGCAATTCTATTCCTTCAATTCCTATTGGACATTCTTGCAATATGAATAGAAACCGTATGCAAATTATGAAAGCAACCTTTTTATTGCATTAAATAACACCGACATTTGTCGCTGGTCACCTCGTGGAGACGTGTGAAGATCCCACTTGCAACTACGTTGGGGTTTCATTGCAATTGGGATATACCCAAGTACTGCTGTTTCCTCTTGTAAGGGGATAGTCTGGCATAGGTCTTCTGCAATTACATAACGTAATGGTCGGCCAGCTAGGGAAACATCTGCTTGCCTAGTGAGAAGAGATTGATTCCTAGTCATGTGTGAGCTCTCTCTGGGTAAGCATGAAACTGATAGAAGTTCTTTTGCCAGTGTCGAGGCGGTATCTTCTACACATTAAACTTATTCACATTTGAAAAATTTCTAAAGGGTATGGATTAACAGGGCTGTGGGTTTCCTAATTTAAAGAACAAATTCGAAACACAGAAAGAAGGAAAGTTAAAGAAAGGATCTCGTTGGGCCGCAAATTCGGCAAACTTCTTAAGGGATGTTAAACTTTGAGCTAGTTCTGCTGGCCAGAGAAAGCAAGTCATGGAAAGCATTTTAAAGATGTCTGTTCTGGCTTCCTAGGAACTCGTCATGGTTGATAACTTACGTTTCAAACTGTTGATACGTATACTGAAATCTTAATAGAAAATGGGATTCAGAATGTCACTTAAAGTACACTTTCTACATTCTCACCTTGACTTCTTCTCTGCTACCCTTGGAGATGTAAATGAAAGAGATTGGTATTTTCATCAAGAAATATCTACAATGGAAAGAAAGTATCAAGGTAAATGGAACGTCTCCATGCTTGCGGACTTGCTGGACAGTGACAAGAGACGCCATAGAAACCATTCACAAGCGAGTAGCAAAGAGATGTCATTCAAAAGATTAAACATTAAAATGTGAGGTTACTGATTATAATGACATGAAAAGTTAAACATTACACATATGCAAAATATAATAATTAATGTCATATAAAATTTATTTACATTTTTGGTAGTTGTGACTTGTGTACTTATTTTATGATATTAAAGAGCTTCAATTGATATCTTTTCGATAGTTAACATGTAAGTTCTATGTTATTATTTAATATGCAAATATCTTCAAAACCAGAGCTAATACATAAAAATTATCATCAAATTTGTGTTTCTCGACCAAAAATTAGTAAAGTTTTTCTATTTTGAGCTAGGAAAATTTTTCAAATTACAAATATGTTGACCAGTGTTATTATTGGGACGTGGTCTGATGGGAGATCTATTTCTGTGCTCCATGTTATGTTGGCTAATAGATTAATGGTTTCTGGTGTGATGTTATGATAGAATAGGTTGTTTATGATTAGATTTAATAGGGTGGTTTTCTGGTTGAGTGTTTGAAAAAATGGAGTCATATTCATAAAATTGTGTTATTGGGGTGTTTTGTAGTGTGTGTGAGCTTCTTGTATTAGTTCTATGTCAATGTTGTGTTTGTAGAGGAAAGCTAGAATCTCTGAATGATTATTATTCAGGCCATTTATATTGTTTTGGAGGATTTTTATTGTTTAATTAATATTGTTCAAATTGTTTGGTGGTTGGGACGTAGTTGGGGGGTTACAAATGAATCAAGTCCATGTATGGTTTTGAAGAGGCAAGTCGTAAAAGGGGAACATTTATTTTTATGGATCCATCTACTGCAGTGGGAACATTTCATAGATGGTTGATTTTTTGAAATGTGTTTGTTGCAGATGGTGCAGATATACTTTGATGGGCCTGTGCTCGGGTGTATATCGCCAGATTATTTCAGGATAATGGAAGTGATATGAATTAAATTATTTTTGTTTCCAGGGAATAGAGAAGTAGAGATCTGAAAAGGGAAGAGGTGGAAGGCCTTGGATGTTTTGACTTGTAGGTGATTTGAGAAGGTTTGTAGTATCTCAATTTTATTGGAGGAGAAATGGGGTATAAGTAAACATGACTCTTCACACTAAAAACAAATATAGAGCATAAGTACACTGAGAGTTATTGAATAGGGTGGGCCCCGTGCATTTTGAAAAATGTTGAGGCATTTGAATAACATTATTACAATGGTTAGATCTACTATTAATTGATTCCAAGTTTTTGAAAAAGGTAATACTACAAAATAGGAATGAATGGGTAGTTTACAGAGGTTAACTATATGTGATATATGTATTTTAGACAAATCTAAATATCTATAAAGTACTAATAAAAAAAAAGGTAAATTGCCAGAAGTTTCCTGCCGAAAGCACTGTAATGAGCTTCAGCAGGTTGCAATTTACGTGAGAAGAATGCGAGAGGTGCCCACACTTCACTCAGGAGTTGCTGTAGGACGCCTCCGACTGCAAAATTGGACGTATCTACCTGCATTCTGGTGGGAGCTGAGTCCTGAGGATGGAGTAAAAGTGTTGCAAATGCCAGTGCTTCCCTTGAGGCGTTGAAAGCAGCTCGAACCTCATCCATTGGTCCACTCCACCCTAGTGGAGTTGCCTCTCTTCTTCGGGCGAAGGAGAGCGGTGAGAGGACGGAGGAGTTCGGCCAACGAACTCAGGAAGCGATGATAAAAGTTGACCACTCCAAGATACTAACGAAGTTGTTTCTGGCACTGGGGAAGAAAAAAAGTACGAATATCGTAAACATGAACTTCCAGATGACGTTCACCTTCTGCAGAGACTGTGTGACAGCTAAAGTAAGAGTAGAAACCCAACCCAATGAGTACACACTTCGCCGAGTTAACGCGAATGGCAGATTAGCTTAACCTGGTAAAAAGGGCGCGAAGATGCTTTTGGTGCTTTTCAGGAGACTTACTGGCAATGAGGAGGTTGTCAAGGTAGGCCCAAGAAAAGGGGAGGCCTCGGAATATCGTGTCGATAAACCGTTGGAATGACTGGGCCTCATTCTGAGGCTGAATGGCATTCTGAGAAACTCGAAGAGACCAAATTGAGTGATAATTGATAACAACCGCCTTTGGAATGTCCTCAGGTGTGGTAGGCCCGGACCAAATCAATTTTAGAAAAGAAGGTTGCTCCCTCTAAATGGGACGTGAAAGTTGGAATATGGGGAACCGGATAGCGGTCAGGAGTGATTCATGCATTGAGAGCCCGAAAGTCACCACATGGTCTCCAGTCACCCGTAGTACCTTTAGGGACCATGTGTAGAGGAGAAGACCAGTTGCTCTTGGAGGGGTGCACTATATCCAACTCTAACATATGCTCAAATTCAGCTTTTGCTGCTTTGAGCTTCTCCAGAGGGAGACATCGAGCCCGGGTAAAGGTTGGAGCGCCCGCGTCCTTAGTGTGGTGAAGGACCAAATGCTGGGAGGTGAAGTGGAAGATCAGAGGTGTAAAAGTGTAGGAAACTCCTTCTGCAGGAGGGTGAGCAAAGGAGGAGGAATGCGGAAATGCTTCCTAGGGCAGTAGGAGTGAGACGACCTAAAGAGGAGAGTTGTGGTGCCGTCCACCTGTCGCTTGTTTCCGAGGTTAACCAAGAGGTGGAACTGGGAGAGTGGGAAAGTGGGAAGTGGGCCAACGCGCCGGTGTTGACCAGATAGGAAGGCTTGGTGTGGAGTCATACACCTGTCAGACGGACTGAACCGGTGAAGAGGGCTTACCAGTGTGCTCCATCGCTGATACGGAGCACTGGCTGAAGTGTTTCCCTGAAAAGAACAAGGCAAGGAACACTTCTTGGCTAGGTTGCCGAAGGTGTGATCGTAGTAACAACACCCATTGGGGTATATATTTCTACTGGAGGAAGGAGATCTTCCCTTAGATGAATCTCTCCTTCCTTAGGCTGGACGAGCAAGGTGTGTGCTAGAAGCCAGTGATCTGCTTTCCGCCGTAACGTCAGCTAAGCCCATCTTCAGGGCGGAAATGCGTGCTTCTGCATAAGCAGGCAATCCGGGTGGCATAGTTACTTCAGTAGGAAGAAAAGAATATGAAGCTGTGGAAGAGGATGGCAATGCGGGGAATGCGGAAAAAGCAGCAGGGAGTGTGGGGAAAGCAGCAGGGAATGGGCGGTGTGTGTGTAGCTAAAGCAGGAGATGAGGTAAAAGCAGCAGGGAGCGGAGTATGCGTGGTAGGGCGTGAAGGTTTGTGGAACTGAAGCAGGGGAAGACGCTGGAGGGAATATTATTGTTGTAGAAACCGCGGATACCTGAGGAATATGCATCCTTTGCATCCGGTGGCTTTTTCAGCGACTACATGGAGGCACAGCGCAGGGTCCAGAGACACTAAGACATCTTGGGCGTACGGAGGCATCTTATGCAAAAAAAGATGGCGTAAATAGCCTCCTCTCTTGCAGAAGGTGCAACGACCAAGAGTGCCAGCATCTGGACCAGAAGCTCCGACGGAGTTCTGTCCCCCAAATGTGTATCCCGCGGTAGCTGCTCAAACTTGGCCTCTGTGTAGGGGACAAGTGTGCGATTAGCAGCTCTTTCAGGACTGTGTAGGAGTGGGGGAGGTGTTAAGTGCAGCAAAGGAATCCCTGAGTTTTCATCTTCAGTCGGTTTGAAAATGGCTTCAGCCTACTGAAACCATAACTCTGGTTCTTCGAAGCAAAATACCTGAAGGCGTGTGGTATTGGGTGCAGCAGGAGGGGGGAACGTCAACAGACATGCTTGCCGGAGAGAAAGCAAAGAAGAGAATGAAAAGAAAAGAGGTACATAGGGCTGTAATGGGGGAAGAAATTGGGTAAATGAAAAATAATTAAGATATATATATATATATATATATATATATATATATCATATAATATATATATATAATATTATATAATATATATATATATATATATATATATGTATATATATATTATATATATATATATATATATATATATATATATATATATAATATATATATATAGTATATATATATTTATTTAAATATATAACGAATAGATAGATATATAAATATTACTGCACTCTCACAATCTATATATATATATATTTTAAACCAACTATTATATATATATATATATATTATATATATATAATATAATAAATATATATATACTATATATATATATATATATATATATAAAATAATATATTATATATACTATATATATAATATATATATATATATATATATATATAATATATATATATATATATATATAATATATATTATATATATATAGTATATATATATATATATATTATATACTTAATATATATATAAAGCAATGAAACAAATTAATATGCAGAATTATGAAACAATAAATTGAGTTATGCAAGAAATGATATACAATATAGCATATGTTAGCCGTAAAAGGCAAATAATATTTGTAAAATCAGAAAAATAATAATAATAATAATAATAATAATAATAATAATAATAATAATAATAATAATAATAATAATAATATAATAATAATAATAATAATAATAAATAATAAAAATTAAAATTAATAATATAATAATATAATAATATAATAATAATAAAAAATTAAAATTGAATGGTTAGTAAAATATGAAATGTCAGAGCAGTTTCTTGACAAGGACACTGCAGGTAAAGGTGTCTTGAATTGTCGCAGGACAGGGTTCTCAAAAAGCTGGACGGTGAAGAAGGATTCAACGTTGTTAGAGACTTCTCCAGTAGACTATATCACATAAGAGATCATCAATATCGTCTTTTGGTTAGTGCCGCAGGCGGTTTATCCTTGGCGCAATTGACGAGTCCTTAAAATCGCCACTAGCGAATTTATTCAAAGCTACTTAGCAACAAACGTTTACCAGGTTCCACCAACTACAGGATATGGAGTAAAAATCTAGTCTTCAGTCATTATCTAACCAAGAAAACTGAACTATCTGAGTATTTTGGGGATCAAATTAAAGTTTAAATCCGTTTCTCAATTTCTCTTGACTAGCATCCGACTTCCCGGAATCTTATATATTATATATATATATAATATATAATATAATGTATATACAGAATATTATATATAAATATATATATATATATATATATATATACTATATAATATATTATATATAAGTATATATATATATATATATATATTATATATATATATATATATATATATATTATATATATATATATATATATATATATATATATATATATATATATATATATATATATATATATATATATATATATATATATATATATGGTAAAAAGATTACTTAACGCCCACACGGAACGGGAAGCTCGGATCAAAAAAAAATTTCACAGGTAGCCTCTATGATACATAAATAGACGTTTAAGTTTCGAAATGTAAAAAAAAAAAAAAAAAAAAAAAAAAATCATATCTCAAAAACTACAATAGCTACAGCGAAAAGGAATACATTTTTGGAATCCTGGTAAAATTTTAGTTAGGAAAATGTAAAAAAAAAAAATTATTGTTAATTATTATAGTAATATGAGTAGAAAAAGCCTATTTAAGACCTTTTATACGTTACTCGTTAAAGTAAATAGACTTTCTAGTTATAGTTTTGTTTTGTTTTTTTAACTAAAGAATACCCCAAGGGTTATTTACCGACACCAATGCAGGAGTCGGGGTCTTCTCGGCCTTCCGGGGGAACTACGGGG
>JABUQX010064834.1:27500-29611 GCA_015478945.1 Trachelipus rathkii
TATAGGTATTACAACGGCAGGGCTCGAGAGAATTGGACCTCTCTGCATTCTCCCACCACTTCGCGTCGCCCTCGTTAATACAAGAGGTGCTTGTTCTCTCATGAATATTGTGTGAATATGGAGGGACTCAAGGATCACTCGTTGTTTTGCCTTCTTCTTTCAGCCACATCTGTTTTGTTGGAACTCCTTGCCTTCTTTTATTTCCCCGCTTTATTCAATCTTCCTCTATTTAAATCCCGCGTCTGCGCCCACCGAGGGATTTGCGTTAGGCAAGGAACTGGGTGGGTTAGTTTCCATTTATTTTAATCGTTTTTCTTTATGTAATTTTTTTTTATTATTTATTTATTTTTTTTTTCCCCCTCCTTTTGAAAAGGGCATTGCCCTTGACTGGTGGTTAATCATTGTAAAAAAAAATATATATATATATATATATATATTATATTAATATTATATTATATAATATATAATATATATATTATAATATATATAGTATATATATATATATATATATATATTATATATATATATATATATATATTATAATATATATATAAGTATATATATATATAGTATAGTATTATATATATATATATAGGGTTGGAAAACCAAAAAACCTATTGGTTTTTTTTAGAAAAACACAAATAAACTCAATGGTTTTTTTGTTTTTTATGGGTTTTTATGCTATTTGATGGTTTTTAATGTAGTTTTTTAATGGTTTTAATAGATTTTAACGGAAAATCACTACTGAAAACTGTTAAAACACAAAATATTATTTTAACCTTCCTTATTAAATTTCAGGTCTAAATTATTTATCTTCCTTTATACTTAAAATTAAGATTGGATTAAAACACCTTGGTATTGTTGTTTTGAGGTTTTACATGGAACTCATAAAGTAAAAATAGAGAACTTTTATGGTGCTTAAAAGTATGTATGTGAAAAAAAAAAAGGTTTTTACTTTATTAATTTTACCCCAAAAAATTATTATATTTTCAATGCACACAAAAATATAATTAATGGCCAGTTTGCGGATTATGGACGACAAAGTCGACTTTATATTTGAACTCTCGTTCTAAGGATGACAGATGATTAATGATGGCACAAAGAAAATCCGCTGGCGCTACGACTGCCACATTTCTCACAAACTCCTCACACTCCAATTATGAGTTTTATTATAAAACTTTTGAAATGTAGCAACAATGGGTAGAAAATGAATTCCCAAGAGAAACAAGAATCATGTTTTTAAACATTTTAGAATATTATATATATGTTATATATATATATATATAAATATATATATATATATATATATATAATATTATAATCATTCTCACAATAATATTAAATTCGACAGAAAATTTTTTATTGCTTTTCATCTTACCCATCGCATTGAATATTGAGAAAAACCCATTCAAACATGCTATAAAAATCATTATAAATAGATTCTTTTAGTTACTCTTAGTGCTTGTATTTAAAAAGATTTAGAACCTATCATTTTTTATGTGGTTTAACTATGGATTTAACCAATGGTTATAAACCTCCCACCCTATATATATTATAATATTATAATTTATATATTATTATTATAATATACTATATATATATATATATATATATATATAATATATATATTATTATATATATATATTTATATATATATATTTATATATATATATATATATATATATATTATTATAATTATATATATATATAATATATAATATATATATATATATATATATATATATATATATTATATAATATATTAATATATATATAACAATATGCAGATCATTATCATACTCGTCTTAATGCACCAACTAGTAGTGCAACAAGTTTCTGACAAATTTTGGTATAATATAATATCGGGAAAGGCCAACCGGTTTTTGACATGGTCAAAATTAATTCGACAATGAAAATAAAAAAATCAAATAAAAAATAAATAAATAATAAATAAATAAAAAATAATATAATACTATATATTATATATATATATTATATATATTTACTATATAACTATATTATATATATAATATATAATATATTATATAATATATATATATATATATATATATATATATATATATATATATATATATATATCCTCTCTTTTT
>JABUQX010064836.1:0-10000 GCA_015478945.1 Trachelipus rathkii
ATTTAAAATTAATATATGTATATGTATATATGATAAATATATATTATTCCTATCTGCTCTCGAGTTCCAGCGTAGTTTAATACATATATGAAATTTTAATATATTTAATATAATACCGTTTTATTGTAAACTTATAATAATAGCAATCGTAATTATAATGTAATTATAATTACAGCATCAATATTGAAAATTGAATGTAGATTATATAATTTAACAATTTATTAGATTGCCTTGCACGATGCAAGATGACAAGTTTACTTTTTACATTAAATATTAGACATTTATAATCGTTACAACTTTTGTAATGTAGTGTTATTTATGTCACTTTTTTAAGAGTTCATATCCTCAAAGGAATTTGGTCCTAATTTTTTTTCAGCGAAGCAAAAAGCTTTGAATTTTTTTTTATTTTTTCCCACGAATCGGGGAAGCTAAAAGCTTTGAAATTCCCAGGGGGTGGAGAGGTTCTTTGAGTCGCCATATATGGAGTCGGAAACCATATTATATGCCTCCCCCTCTTCACCGGCGTGACACTATGGATCATTGAGGAAGAATGGATGATTTTACTATAGTAAGCGATGTAAGTCTCAATTATGAGCTGTGATTTGAGGAATAGCTCAACTACAAATCATGGGTTCTGGTAGAACGAAGAGAGGTGAACGACTATTAGGATAGGGGAATTTGTGAGAACTAAATGTTAATATTAAAGATTAATATAATAGCAATGAAATTTTCGTTATTTAACTTTTAGTAACTATTAAGAAGTTTAGGGGCTTGTGGTAAAAATTATTGTAAACTTTAGCTTACACTTACATTTGACTGTGGCAAGTTTGGAAAAAAAAAGATGTATGGATAAGACAAATATAGGAATGAATAACTGGCTAATTATGAATTTTTCGTAGTATAATTCATTAAACAATGTTAGAGATAATTATAGTTATCTTTCGCCAAGGTTTGAGAAATGCTAATGTGATTAATATCAAGCTCTAGTGGAAATAGAGAGATTGACTTTGCCAAATCTTTTAATGTCCTTAATCAGATTTTATTAATTTGGGGGAATAGTTATTGCAATTTGACGATTTTAATGCTCTTCAGTTCAGAGGGTAAAGCAATAAAATATGAATAAATTATAAGAACAAAACCTAAAATTTGGAAAGTAATTTTCCTTAGAAACAGGATTACCTCTTTCCACTTCCTCACTAAAGCCTTAAACTCGAGCGTCTTATTTCGGTAGATATTTTCCGGTTCGACTCACTTGTCATTTACCAAAATACCACCACACGACTGCTAACTTCTAATTCCTAACTCCGCCGATTACTACTTCTATATGCCCTATTGGCCTGCAGGAAAATAAACAGTAATTCATTTGCGTTATTAAATGAATCTGCATCTTTCACCTTACTTGAATTTTGAATTAATATATATGGAACTGAATTATAAATATCGGTATCAAAGTATAAAACAATTTCTCATGTAATATAGTAGCAAGGAGGAAGAAGAAACCCAAGGAGGGGGAGCTTATATATAGTATATATATATGATGTAGAGTAAAAAATAGAAGTATATATAATATATAGGTAGTATGGATATATCAGGTGTAGTATGTGATATATATACGTATAGTATAGTATCTATATATATGATGTGGTGGAGTATTAGTAGTATAGTAGTAGTAGTATAGGGGAGAGAGGAGAGAGGAGAGATGAGAGAGGAGAGAGGAGAAAAAGGAATGGAAAAAGAAAAAGAAAAATAAAAACTTGTTCGATTTTTTTTTTGTTTTAATAAAAGACACGTGTCTGGAATCCTGGTCAAATGCTGTTGGGATTGGTGCGAAAGCGCACCGGACACGCAGGCTCCCACCCGTAGTTCCTAACGAGGGGAAAACCATAAGTCAGTTAAATAGGAAAGTTAATATCGCCAGTAGATCATTGAATCGCCCGAAATGCCATACTTTCGATCGGAAAGAAGAGAATGAGATCCAGATAGTCTAAGAAAGTGAGGAGTTTAAGAAGGGTTTCAAAAGATCTTAGATAGAATATAATAACAGAGTAAAAGAGCTATAGGGCGATAGTTATGAATGGATCAGGGTAGGCGGGGCTTTCCTTGTGTTCGGAATTAGGTTGGGATATGTGCCATGGCTTCCAACACTTGAGGGATAAATTGCTAGTATTTGAGACAGTAGAGACGGTATAGGGTTGATACGAGAGGCGGGGTCAGTCATGTAAGCACCATTCCGCATCAAAACTGGGGAAAGAAATGCATCAGGGGTCCAGGGGGCCGCTCTTCGTACTTTTCATAGATCTCAGGATCCAATGGCAGTCCGATCAAATGTAATACAGGCATAAGCACATAGGGACACGATGATATGAGAGGTGGGGGGAGAGGATGAGGAGGAGGAGGAGGCAGAATCGTGCCAGGGTTACGAGTTGAGGGATAAGCAACATATGGGAGGGCACCGCCCAGAAGAGGATGGCCTTCATTCAGTTGGAGAAGTTGACGGACATGCCATCAGATGTCGAATAAAGAGGGAGGAAAGGATGATTATCATATGAGGTTGTTGGGGAGGGATGTTTTTTGGCAAAGAGAGCCAAGAAATGGATGTTGTCAGTAGGAGAGAGCCAAGGAGTTAGGCGGTCACGCTTTGCCTGTGTTGGAGATGGAAGGGGGTGCGCCGGCTTCGCTCTAGCGAAGAGTCTATGTCGCCTAAAACGATTTTCTTAGCTGAGCTGAAGAATTGCGAGAGGTACGGAGAAGAGAATTTCCACTCCCAATGAGCGCTGGTCCTAGCCTGAAGGCAGAGAAAATAAGCACGATCGAACATGGATTTGAGGAGAGAAAGATTTATGTCGAAACAAGGAATTGAAACCTGCTCAATATACCCGTCAACGATTACGCTCCCCACCTTTAGTGGCAGAAGCCAAGCGTAAATCAGAGTCAAAGCAGTCATTCATAATTATTAGTTTGTCCTAGAAGCCGACGCAAGGCCCAATCAGACCCGATCAAGTATGTGCGAGAAATAAACGCAATTAGTGCAAGTGATGGGCTGTTGGAGAGAAAGTAATTAAAATTAAAGAGATATAAGGCGGTGGGGGGGTTGGTCAGGATTTACCACAGGAGCGAGAGGCGTGTATTTAAATAGAGAGGAAGGACTTAGTGGTGGAAACATAGGTCATGAGTGTGTTTCAGAGGAATTGTTGCGGGTGGTGGGGGGGGGGACGATCCGTGATGTGTGTAAGTCTTTGATTAGGTTGCTTTCAGATCGTGATGAATGCTCGAAGTGATTTCGGCCTGCCTCCCCATCTAAATACAGTATGAGAGGACCCACCATTCAGTGTTGGGTATACATTGAAATCCCCTAAATAGACAACCTCAGTATTTGGATGAGAGATATAACAGTCTCGTGAGAATAGTAAGATATTCAAAGAAGAGTGAAAATATGTTCTGTTAGGAGAACAGTAGCAGAAGCACAAGATTATTTGTAGTAGAAGGAAAAAAGATTTTGATGCCACGGAACATCCGAAGGGCATCAAAATTCAATGGCTTACCGTTAAAAATTTTAATTTTCTAGAAAATTTTCACTGTAGATTCATTTGGAAATTTCCTCTAAAACCAAGATGTTGATCACTTTATATTCTTCAGTTTTCAAATTTTTTTTTTGACATTTTTAGATTGACGGAAATCATGAGAACTAAAATCTCCTTCATGTTCAATTCTGAAACTTTCAGTTACATTTTCGTAATTTCAATTCTTCAAAACAAAAAATCACTTCAAAGTTTTGAAGTTATAGAAAATTTCTTTTACTGCGAAAAATGAAAAAAAATCAGCGTAATTTTTAAATCTCTAATTTAAATTTTGTTTGCGGTATTCTAATTTTTAAAATACAAATTGAGTATTTAAAATAATCAATGTTTTGGGTTTTCTTTTATATATATATATATATATACTTAGTAGGTTATATATATATATATATATATTAATATATATTATATATTATATATATATATATATTAATATATATATATATATTATTATATATATATATAGAATATGATGGTATTATATATAATTATGGGTTGATTCAAAACCTCTGTGACAAATCTCCGGAGGGCTGATAGACGCAAACGATAAGGAACAATTTATTGTTATACCTATGTTGTACTGCACTTCGTTTTTCAAAGTTACGGTGTTGATTGCAATGTAAGCTAGTGTGAGTGATGTGGATGGCGTTTCGCATATAGTTACCGGACGAGTTTTAGCGGTTACCTCAATTTTAATGTGTGTGTGGCGTGCGTACATGCTGTGTACGCCTAACATCCCTTCGAACACGTGCAATACCTTTACCTTTGCCCAATTCACAGTTGATTCAGTACATTGTATCGGCATCGATTACGAATCGGATTACTAAAACTCTTCCGAGTTAACCCGACATGATAATGGTGTTTAGCGGTCGCGTGCGTAATAGAAATGGAGCGAAGATGGGCATCTTAATCGTTACCAGAACGCCTACCAGGTTCCACACAGAAATCCACCCCCACCACAGCATGTTTGCTCGCCTTCATCAGCGCCTTCGAGATAATGGGACCCTTTGTCCTCGGTGGCAAGTTGGTGGAAACGTCGTAATAGCGCAGGATCTCCTCGCGTTTGAAGAAGAGGCTGCTTTGAGAGAGTCGCCAAGCTGACCCGTCGACTAGCAACGAGTCTGGCGCTATTGCCGCATTTGCCATGTGGTTTCAAATCAGTACGAGTCTGTGGGTTCGGGTCTTGCAAAAGAGCAAAGCCTCCATGCATACCGACCTACAGGAAGGTAGCAGGAGGACTCGGTGGGCCAAAAACTTCGCACCGCCCGTGGCGATTTCCCAGTGGCTTCTGCAAAGGAGCATCGATAGAGCTGCCATTCCTGCTATAACATGTCTTGTTGTACCGGATGAGGCGTGTGTTTGCACGTTGATGGCTACTGTAACAGCAGATACAGCCTACATATGGGAAGAGGAGAATCCGCACGCAATGTTCATCTGAGTTCATGATGGCTCTAAAATCTTACCCGTAAACATCTGGGGTTGGATATTCTTGGGGATTATTATGCTGGGACCATGTATCATTCCATACCGTTTGGATGGACCTGCGTACCTACAACTATTCCAGAACACGCTTCCGCAGCTCATGACGACATACCCCTTTGCGACCCGCAGAGACATGTGGTTCCAACATGAAGGCGCTCCAGCGCACACTTCAGCCACCAAGTATACGGGCGCATCTGAACAGAGTTTACACTGTCACTGACAAATGGATAGGGAAAGGGGAACCTGGTTGCGTGGCCTGCAAGATCGCCCGAGCTCACGCCCCTAGATTATTTTCTTTAGGGGCATGTGAAGAGTGTTATGTGTTCATTAACCCAGTCAACACAAGAGAGGAACTGATTCAGCGAATATTCACTGCGATTGTGATCAAATCAGACACAGGGAGGGCATTTCGGTAGAGTTCGACAGACATGCACGGCGATGTAACGAATGTAATCAGTTACAGGGCAGACCTTTGAACACCTACTGTAATTTTCCCCAATAAAATTGATTTCATAACAAGCTACCATTATTTGTTTTACAACCTCTCGTCAAAACACATACGTTGTTTAAAAAATATCCTTATTGTTACCTCTATCAACCCTCGGCAAGTACATCAGATGGTACACACTCACATACATACACATTAGAATACCCAAAATACCTCCGGTACACAAGTAACGACGGCGGTCAAACAGGCATCACGGGATTTACCTTCATCATCCGTAAACTTTGAAACGAAGCGTCATATAACTAGCTTTCTTAACAATAAATGTTCCTTAATCGTTGCTTATCAGCCCTCCGAGTTTGTCGCAGTGGTTTTGAATCACCCTATATTATATATATATATATATATTATATAATTATATAATATATATATTATATATATATATATAATATCATTATATATATTATATATAATAATATATATATATTATATTATATAATATTAATATATGTGTGTGGTGTGGTGTGTGTGTGTGTGGTGGTGGTGTGTGTGTGTATGTTGGAAAGGAGCTGAAGATTACGTTTCGCGTATAAAATGTTTTATTGCCAATTATTTACATTTGGTTTTAATAGCTGAATCTTTGATTTCGAAGTTTAATATAATATTATGTATATAGTAATAGTAGTATAGTATGATATATAGTATATATATATATATATTAATCAGGTAATATAATATATATAATATTATATATATATATATTATAAAGTAAAATATATAGATAGGGGTATATATATATGTAGTATATAGTAGTAGTTAGTATATATAATAGGTAGTAGAGTATGCCATATATATAGTATAGATGGTGAGGTATAGGTAGTATGGTGATACGGGTATAGGGTAGTAATATATTAATATATATATATTATATATATATTAATATATATATAGTATATAGTATATATGGTATATAGTAGTAATATAGTATTAGGCATTAACTAGATGAAGAGGATGTTTATCTTTATTACAGGTTCAAGGCTCGTAGGTAAACTTATTGGGTCCGAAAGGAAACTCCATGAAAAGACCCAGGAAGAACATGACCAAAGGCCGTCTTGGGAAGGGTCAATCGAGAGACAGAGCAGGTAGGCAATTTATTGTATTTGAATAAGCAATCTGAAAATCTCTCTCTCTTCTATCTTCTCTCTCTCATCTCTCTCTCTCTCTCTCGTCTCCTGCGGTCGTCTCTCTTGAGTCTCGTCTCTCTAGTATCTCTCGTCTCTCTCTCTCTCTCTCTCATACTTAATTTGACCTTTCCTTGCCACATCCGTACTCCTCTATTTATCTGTGTCAATCAAGGCATCCTCGTTTTAAGGGAGAATGTAAGGCAGAAGCCCATTTTATCACATAAACAACATATATGAGTATATATAGTAGTAGTGGGTATGAGTAGGTAGTACGGAGTAGGGTGAGTAGGGTAGAGTGAGGGTGTAATAGTATATATTGATATAGCAGTATTATAGGGGGAGGGGTAGGGGTATATAGTGCTATATAGGAGTATATATAGGGTGAAGGGTAGTATAGTAGATATAGTATAGTGAGTATTGATATAGGGGATCTTTAATCTTCTTGTTTAAGAGTATACCTCTATCAATACAAGGGTTACTGGGGATTTTTTGACCGTTAAGTCTATTACTTTTTTCTTTACTTTCTCTTTATCCTTTTCTTGTCTTCGTCCCCTTCTCCCCTATGCATTTTTTGTATGCAAAGACGTAATTTTTCATATAAAATATTAAACTATGCATAAAAGAATTCGAGTTAGCGCTGCGTGTATTGTTTAAACTAATGAGAAAATAAAAACAATACATAAGTCATCCACATATTAGTGTAACGCAACATTGGGTTTACCTTATATAGTATATAGTAGTAGGGTAGTATATAAGGTAGTAGGTAGTATAGGTATAGTTATAATATATGAGGGTAGAGGGTATTAAGGTAGGGTATATATTGATAGTAGGTAGTAGAATAGGGTATATATAGTATAGTAGTAGATAGGTAGGTAGGGGGTATATAAGGTAGGTAGTATATAATGTCGTGAAGTGAAGTTTGTTCTTTGAGAATGGGAAAATTGCAAGGCCAAAAATGATAGAGATGATTTTAATAAAAATAACTTCGAGCGTTTCGCTCTCTTATGTGGTATTAATAATGGAATATTGAATAATAATGGGATTATAATATGGAATAATGAATAATGAATATAGGGAGTGACTAAGGTGAATGAATAATAATGAATGTGGAATAATGATAATGGAATGAATAATAATGGAATATAATAATAGATAATGAATAATAATAATGAATAGGTTGATGGAATGGGGATAGTGTTAATGGTGTGAGTGTGAAGTGATCAAATAATAATGGGGGAGGTATCGATAAATAATAGATAGAGTGTTAATAATGATAATATAATAATTAATAATAATTAACAATCATAATATTAATATAATATCTAATTAGAAATATATAATTATTAATCATATAAAATGGTAATTTTCATATAATAATAAAAATAATAAAATAATGAAGAGGGTAGATAATGAGTAAAGAGTAAGAGATTAGTAATAAGTAAGGATATGCCTCAATTTAATGAGGAGAAACCAATACTAAATATGAATTAATGACCATAAGATGAATGAATGAATAAATGAATAAATACAGAATATTTTATTGAGTTATTTTATTAATATTCTTGTAATTGTTATTGATTATTGTTTTTTATTGATTATTATTAGTTATTATTTTTTTATTATATTATTATTGATTATAATTTATTATTTTTTAAAGGGTATTTTTATTTTGACTTGTTTATTTTTATTGTTTATTTTTGTGTTCTAATAATTTGGATTTGTTTTATTAGTTAAAAAAAAAAAAGAAAAAAAGAAAATTTTATCAATATTGATTGATTGTTCTTAGGGTAGTTATTATCATCATTGTATTATTATTATTTATTGTTCTTGTCATTGATTGATTAATTATTCAATAATTATTATATTATTGATGTTGTATGGTTATTATTGTTATTGGTTGTTAAGTTTGGTGTGTATGATTGGAGTTTTTTGTATTATTATTAGTTATTGGAATAATTTATTGATTGAGTGTATATTATAGTGGATTGTTTTAGTTTAGTTATTATTATTGTTAATATTTTATTATTGATTAATTATTATTGTTATTATTATTGTATTATTACTATAATTACTGAGTGAAAGCTTAGAATTATTAAAATTATTGGTGAAAGTTTTAGAAATTAATTAAAAATGTATTATTATAATTAATATTATTATAATTATAAATTATTATTATTATTAATTTATTATTATTATTATTATTATTATTATTATTATTATTATTATTATTATTATTATTATTATTATTATTATTATTATTATTATTATTATTATTATTATTATTATCTCACATTTCCTCTGCTCCTAGTCCTGCTGTCTCTTAGAGAGCTCAAATCTGGAGTATAACCCCAAAGTTGCGAGCTCTCAATTTCTCCGACTGGGGCGGGGGCTTTAATAATATACTTACTATCGAAGGGCTTTGGACGGGTCTCGTGAAGGAACCATGACCCGTCTTCAGCAAGCCCCTTGCAGCAGTTTCTTAAGTTCTGCATCCGAGATAAGTAGGGGCTTTCATGTCAGATAGAGGCCATGGCATAAAACCGTCCTAAAAAAAAATCGACGGATTCGTTTGTCAAGGGAGCCTTATCAAACGACGTTGAGTCCCCTTGGATCCATTTGTCATAAGTTGGAAGTCTCTATGTTTAACCGGGGCGGGGAAGGGGGTCATTTAAGTAAGTTATAGGGGAGGATAAATTAGTAGAAGTTTAGATGGATATATTACGTAATTATAGTTAATATTTCTGTTAGTGCAGTTTAGTAGGTCTAAGTATAGCCTATTCCGTATTAACAGAGGTGGGGCGACCGGCGACAACGTCTTTTGTTAGTCCACCACAATTCGCATATTGCCGGTGTAACTTTGTTGGAACATGGGTGGCCGGGGGTGTCGCAATTACCCAAGCTTTTCTGCTCGGCGCAGTCCGCTGATCGAAAATAGGGGGCTAGATTCTGAGGAGTCGGCTATATTAAATTAGTCGATACTCGCGATTTTATTAGACTTTATATTCTTAGATCACATCCGCACAGTCAAATTAAAAACTAGTATTCGACTATTATTGAATGGAATGGGATAGATTCTTTATTGGTGAATGGTTCTCGGATGTGGCATATTCTGTTCCGATTATATATATCTACTTTGCAGATTTGATGTAGCACTGGGTTTATACGTAACTGGTAATAGTATAGTTATAATATAACTTACTCCATATAGTTATATATATGATAGTGAGATATAGTAGTATATACTATACTTTAGTAGTACTCCAATGCTGTATTTTTAGCCTGTCATCTATACTTCAGTTGTGAGTTTCAAGATA
>JABUQX010064836.1:17500-26089 GCA_015478945.1 Trachelipus rathkii
ATCATTGATAATAACTCTGTTTTCTGCACAGAGAAGCACTAGTAGGGAAAAAATTGTGGTGAGCTGTTTGCTGAAGTTATAAATCAGGTTGCAAAGATGATAAATTACATTAAATCGCGACCTTTGAAGTGTAGACTCTGAAAAAATATGTTGTGAAATGGATGCACCATATATCTCATTATTATTACATACAGAAGTATGATGGTTATCTCGTGGTAGAGTACTAAACCGCGTTCTCACACTCAAAGAGGAACTAAAAGTCTTTTTGAGAAAGAGAAACATGATGCATTTTCTAGGTTGCTGCAAAATGATGATTGGTGTTTACAGCTGTCATATCTGTCAGATATTTTTAGTAAACTAAATGAATTAAATACTTCATTGCAGGGACGACAAGAAACAATAATTTCTTCAACCAATAAAATGAAAGGTTTCATGAGAAAGATAGCTTCTTGGAAGTCTGCAATTGAGAAAAGTGATTTTTCGAATTTTCCATCCCTTTTATAATTTTCGGAACGTAATGGCGAGGAAAAGCTAAAAGACCTCATTCTTGATCATTTATCAAAATTGCAAGATGCAGTAGATAAGTACTTTCCTTCATCTTTCCGTTAAGAATCTTGAGTGGATTGTTTCCCCATTTCACATGGAAGATATTGATGAAGAACTAGATTTCACAGCTACTGAAAGAGACGAATTTAATGATCTCTGCGCTGATTTTTTACTGAAAATTAAACTTGAGAAGACTGACTTATCAGTGGCTTCTTTTTGGCTTAGCATACAAAAGGAGTATCCTAACCTTGTAGAAAAAGCCAAAAGTTTCCTTTTGCCATTTTCAACATCATACTTTTGTGAACAAGCTTTCTCTGCAATGGTCACAATAAAATGCAAAACAAGAAATAGATTGTTGAATCTTGAGGAAAATATGCGTGTTGCGTAATCAAACATCAGACCTAACATACAATATTTGTGCTCCAAGCATCAAGCACAAATTTTCCATTAATATTATTAATCGATTCTAAACCGCAAACCCCAGCTTTCAAATTTTAACAGGTATGTTTTATAGATATTTTAAATTTAAAATCTATATTATTATTATTATTATTATTATTATTATTATTATTATTATTATTATTATTATTATTATTATTATTATTATTATTATTATTATTATTATTATTATTATTATTATTATTATTATTGTGTAAAAAATCGTGCCTCAAAAAACCAGAGACTCAAATAGGGTGCAATGAATAAAAAAAGGTTGAGAAACACATATATATATATATATATATATATATATATATATATATATATATATATATATATATATATATATAGATATATATATATATATATATATATATATATATATATATATATATATATATATATATATATATGTGGTAATTGTTACCCAGAGGGTTGTCACCCTCGATTTTTATGAAAATCACAGGATATACTCTAAAAAAATAATAATGAAGAATAGTGAAAACGAAAATTGTCGCTCTCTTTAGGAAAAAGTTACAGCCTCTCAAAGTTGTTAAAAATCCCATAGACTTTTCAATATTGATAGATCCAGGTTAGGTCTCATTTAGGCCCTCTAAGTCAGGTTATGATAAGTTTTGTTAGGTATACACAGAGAAAATCTATGTGGAATTAACAAATCTTATCATAACCTGAACAGGATGGCCCTAAAACGAGCACGAGGCCCACTAATATTTATTATAAGAAAGTCTATGGGAAAATTTTCAACTTTCAGAGGCTGTAACTTTTTTTCCTAAAGAGACTGCCGATTTTCGCTTTCACTATTCTTCATTATTATTTTTTAGAGTATATCCTGTGATTTTCAAAATTTTTCTGGTTTTTTTTTTATTAACAAATCTTATGGGTTTTTTACAACTTTGAGAGGCTATAACTTTTTCCTAAGGAGAGCGACAATTTTCGTTTTCAATTCATTCTTTATTATTATTTTTAGAGTATATCCTGCAGATTTTCATAAAAAATCAAAGTGATAAACCCTCTGGGTAACAATTTTCACCATATATATATATATATATATATATATATATATATATATATATTTATTATTATATATATTATTATTATTATTATTATTATATATATTATTATTATTATTATTATATTATTATTATTATATATATATATATATATTATTATTATTATATTATTACATTATATATATAGTATTTTCATATATTATTATTATTATTATTATTATTATATACATATTATTATTATATATATATATATTAGTTATATATATTATTATTATATATATATATTATTATTATTATTATTATATATTATTATATATATTATTATTATTATTATTATTATACATATTATTACATATTATTATTATTATTATTATTATTATTATTACATATTATTAAATATATATATATACATATTATTATTATTATATTATTATTATATACATATACATAAATGCATATAGATATTATTATTATTATTATTACATTGGTATATATATATATATATATATATATATATATATATATATATATATATATTTAAGTTTACAGTTGAAACAGAAAAAGAAAACTCACTGGCATTCTTGGATGTTAAAATATATAGAGAGAATAATAAATTTCAAACTTCAGTATTTAGAAAACCTACGTATTCCGGATTAATAACAAAATTTAACTCATTTATCCCATTCATGTTTAAAGTAAATTTGATTAAAACGTTGTTTGATAGAGGATACAAAATTTCTTCATCATACTTAAATCTTAGCAATGAACTTGACTATTTAAGAAACTTATTTTTGAAAAATGATTTCCCAACTTTTTTAATTGACAAATTATTTAAAAAACTACTAACGATGAAAATTCAACCTTCTCCACCTATATATTCTGCTAATAAAAAGATTCTTTATATGAAATTACCGTTTTTAGGAAGAATTAGTTATGAAATTAATAGAAGAATAACTAATTTATTGAATACATCTTTCCCACAATTTAAGTTTAAATTAATTTTCATAAATGATAATAGGATTGGTAAATTCTTTAAAGTTAAAGAAAATCTACCGTTAGCTTTGTGTTCTTCAATTGTTTATTTATATAAATGTGATAGCTGTGATGCTTTCTACATAGGAAAGACCATTAGATGTCTCTCCACATGATGAATTGCTGAACACAAGGGTATCTCAAGTAGAACTTTAGAGGATCTCCATCATCCACCCTATTCGGCCATTTATAATCATTCTTCCAGGTTTAATCATAATATATCGGATCAAAATTTCAAAATTTTAGACCATGGAAATGCTGAAGATTTGGAAGTTTTGGAATCTTTATATATTTGGAACATGAAGCCCTCCCTAAATGAAAATCTACAATTTAATAATTTAAACATCCTTAAGTGAAGTTGAATTTCTATTTTTTGGTTGACTCTTCTAACTATTTAGTTAATTTTTTATTTTTTTACCAAAAAGTGAAGCAGCACTTCTATTATTATTTTATGATCATTTTAACTGTTTTATTTTGTTTATATCATTATGCATTCAGCCTTGAAAATGGGTGTTTTGTAATAACCCGAAACTAGTCGGATTAAATAAATTTAAAATGTTTAAGATCGTTCTAATTATTTTAGCACTTATATATATATATATATATATATATATATATATATATATATATATATATATATATACTACTTATATATATATATATATTATATATATTATATATTATTAATTTATATATATATATATATATTATATTTTTTATTATATATATATATATTTTTATATATATATATATATATATATATATATATATATATATATATATATATATATATATATATATATATAAATTTATTTTTTTATTTTTATTTTTTTATCTTTTATATGTATTTTATATATATATATATATAGGCACTACTCCTTTAAAAGGAAGTTACATAAAAAGACATGATATCGAAAATCGCCGAACGCTACGCGTGAAACCCTGCAGTGTCACGTGTTAGCTAAAACTCCAATAGAAAGAGCGATAGAGTTGCCAAAAGCTGCATTTTTAATTTTTAATTTTAATTTAATTTTAAATTTTTTTTCTTCTTTTAAGGCTCGAGCCGACGGTGGGACAGCCGACAGAGGGGTTGACGTAGTCCCTCCGTCTTCCCCGCTGAGCCGAGAGACCCTGACTCTTTTCATCTTTGCGATTTAATCTTGGGTATTCCTTAGTTGGAAAAATGTTTTTGGCAACTCTGACGCTCTATTGCCTTGAAATAATCGAAAATCGATTATATCGTTCGTTTGATATATATATATATATATATATATATTTATATATATATATATATATATATATATATATATATATATATATATATATATATATATATATATATATATATATATATATATATATATATATATATATATATATATATATATATATATATAATGGGTATATTCTCAAGAGGAGAATGTTGTTTAGAAAACGAACGAACGAACGAACGAACGAACGAACGAACGAACGAACGAACGAACGAATTAACGACCGAACGGACAATTGGACGAAGTGATGAACGAACGAACGAACGAACGAACGAACGAACGAACGAACGAACGAACGAACGAACGAACGAACGAACGAACGAACGAACGAACGAACGAACGAACGAACGAACGAACGAACGAAAGATTTAACTACTTAAAGGTGAACAAATATCGCAATTCTCTCTTCTCAAACTCATATATATATATAATATATAGCATATAGTATATATATATATATATATATATATATATATATATATATATAAATATATATATATATATATATATAGCATATATATATATATATATATATATATATATATATATATATATATATATATATATATAGGCTTTTATATATATATATATATGTTCGGAGCATATATTTAGAGTTTTATGTGGCTATAAAAATCACTATATATCTTCTTCATGAGTAAAATTATATATAAGATATATATATATATATATATATATATATATATATATATATATATATATATATATAGGGCAGGATAGGCCTAGCAAGCCACTGCCTGAAATGAAATTGCTTGCAATACTCAAGGACCAGCCTCGGAAGAAGACAGACCTTTAGGTAACAGACCCCGGAAACGATTTTGGACCAGGAACTCGAATAATGTTTTTAAAATTAGATGCGCTACGCTTAATATTGCGACGTATGGTGGAAAGGAGGAGGAGATCATCAGATGATGAGGGAGAGGAGGATCGACGTGATGGGAATGGCAGAGATGCGAATGAGAGGAGAAGAGAGAGGAAGAGATATGGGAGGAGGATATGTATTGATATATAAAGGGGTAGAGGAGGGAATCAGAAAGCATGGAGTAGGCTTCATAATAGGGCCGAAGATGTCCCCGTTCATACAGACTATAGAAGTCTTACACGAAAGACTTATAAGATGCACTTTTAAAATCAAGGGAAAGAGGTACCACTTCTATCAGGTATATTCGCCGCAACAAGGACACCCGGAAGAGGAAAAAAGACAGTTCATGGAAATGTTGGAGGAGAATGTAGAAGACGGAAGAAGAGAAGAGGATGTACTGTTGCTGATTGTAGATTTTAATGCACGAGTGGGAAGAAGAGACGAGGTAGAGACAATGATAGGACATTATGGAGAGGAGATAAGGAATATTGAAGGAGAGATGCTGATAGATTTCTGTCTGAGGAAGGGATTGAAGATCATGAATGGTTTTTTTCAACGAAGGGACTCACATAGGTTCGCAAGGTATAGATGGAATAATATCACAGGAGAATTCGATCAGTGATCTATTATAGACTATATAATATCGTCTGATAGTAGGATAATAAGGAATGTTAAAGTAATACTTGGAGTAACAATGGATTCGGATCATAGATTGTTGGTGACGGACCTGGTGGTGAAGGCAGAAAAGCTGCAGAATAAAGAAAAGAGAAATGTGATTAAAGTGGAATCACTGAAGGAATGTGACAAGAAAAGGGAATATATTAGAAAAATAAATGAAGACTTAGAACAATTAGAAGGAGTAGGAGAGATGGAGGAGATACAAGAAACGATAAGAAGGGTAGCAGAGGAGACTCTAGGCAAAAGATGGATAGGAGGAACGAAGAAAAGACACACAAAGTAGTGGACTGAAGAAGTGAAGGAGACAATAAAGAGGAAAACGATTTTGATGAGAAGGTGGCTGAAAAATTGAACTGTAAAAACAAGGGCTCAGTATGTGGAGGCAAGAAATGATGCAGAGAGAGTGAAAAGAAGAGTAAAAGAAGAGGCTGCAAAAAGAGAGGCGGAAGAAATGATGGAAGATGGGAGGGCAGAAAGGAAGAAGATTTTTAGACCGGCAAAAACATATAGAGGATCAAAGAGGAAAGTGTGCAACATCAAGGATAAGCAAGGAGAAGTTTTGGTGAAATCAATAGACACAAACAGGAGATGGACGGAGTACTTCAGTGAACTGCTAAATATGAACAGGGGAGGAGGGAGAAGAGATGGTGGAGGGAGAGGAGGAGGGGGAAGAGAAACTATGGAAGAATTAGAGGTGACTCTGAAAGCGATGAAGAACGGTAAGGCACCGGGTGAAGATGGGATACCCATAGAATTGATAAAAGAGGGAGGAGAGAAAATGAAAGAAGAAATTTTGAAACTGTTTAATAGGTGTTGGAACGAGAGTGAAGTACCAGAAGGATGGGGAAAGTCAATTATATTGCCAATATATAAGGGAAAAGGAGATACAGGAGACTGTAAAAACTACAGAGGAATTTCCTTGTTGAACCATCTGGCAAAAACATATGAGAGAATTTTAGAGAAAAGGTTGAGAATAGTAGTAGAGCCCAGACTGGGGGAAGAACAGCACGGATATAGAAAGAACAGAAGCACGACGGATCTCTTGTTCGTTCTGAGAATTACGTTGGAAAAGGTATGGGAATTCAACAAACGAGCATATATAGCTTTCATATATCTGAAGAGTGCTTTTGGAGAGAGAATATGCAGTGAGTAGAAAGTTGAGAGGAGCTCTGGAGAGTTTGTACAGGAATAGCAAATGTAATGTAAGAACAGAATATGAGAATAAGGAATGGTTCGGGGTGAGAACAGGGGTTAAACAAGGAAGCGTGTTGCCACCAATTTTGTTTGTATCGCATCTGGATGTAGTGATAAAGAAAGTGAGAGAAGAATTCGGAGATTTGGACGGTGATATTTTGGCTTATTCGGATGACTTGGCGTGCTGGAACGAAGAGCTAGACAGGTTGTTAGAGGTAATGATATGTTTTTCCAACAGGCTGAGAGAGGCTGGCATGACTATGAACACAGAAAAGACGATCATGGTGGTCAGTAAAGAAGAAGGAGGAAGAGAGTTGAGAATAGAGGTGAAGGGGACTGAGATAAAGACGGTGGAGAAATGTAAATATTTGGGTGGAGTATTTGGAAGAGAGGGAGGAAATGTACAAGAGATCACAAGTAGGATAGCTCAGTATGGGGGAGCAGTAAGAGAAGTGTATCCCATTCTGAAAGATAGACAAATGTATGCGCAGGTGAAAAGGGTGATCTTTGAAAGTATGTTAACACCGATTTTACTATATGGAGCAGAGACATGGAGTACGACAACAAGAGAGGATAGTAGAATACAGTTCGCGGAGATGTACATTTTGAGAGCGATAATGGGAAAGACTAGAAGAGACAGACAGAGAAACGAAAGAATAAGGGAGGAGGTTGGAGTGAAGGCTATATTGAATAAGATGGATGCAGCTAGATTGAGGTGGTGGGGACACCTGGAGAGGATGCAAGAGGGGAGAGTAGCCAAAAAGAGATGGGAGTGGAGACCGGAGGAAACGAAACCAAAAGGAAAACCTAGGAAGAGATAGGAAGCTCGGTGAAGGACTCATTGAGAAAACATGGATTGCCGTCGATACAGGAGCTGAGGGAAGATTGAGTTTTGAAAAATAGAGGAAGATACAGAAGAGTGCTGGCTCCGCGACAGTGGCTTTTGCCCTCCCGGGGAGCCGGCTGTAAATCAAATCATAATACATATATAGCATATATATTACATATATTATTATTATTATTATTATTATTATTATTATATATATATTGTTGTTGTTGTTGTTAATATTATTATTATTGTTATATATATACATATATATTATTATTATTACAGTATATATATATATATATTATATATATTATTATTATATTATATTATATATATATATTATTACATATATATATTATTATTATATATATATACATATATTATATTTGTACATACAGCATATACATATATATATATATTATTGTATTATACATGTAGTATATGAGTTATATATATATATATATATATAGTATATATATATATATATATATATATATAGTTAAGGTTATATATATATATATATATATATATATATATATATATATATATATATATATATATATATATAAATATATATATAGTATATATATTTACAGCAGTTTATATATATATATATATATATATATATATATATATATATATATATATATATATATATATATATATATATATATATTTATATATATATAT
>JABUQX010064837.1:0-12500 GCA_015478945.1 Trachelipus rathkii
GAGATGTTTGATAAAATTTATATATATATATATATATTATATATATAATATAATATAAATATATATATATATATATATATATATATATATATCTATAATATATATATATATATATATATATATATATTTATCTACATCTAACATCTCTCTCCCAGTCAGCGCTTACGAGCCTGTCATGGGGGGGCCGACCTCCGCTTCTTATTGTTCTATCCATACGATCCCTATCCGCCATCATCTCATCCATTGCAGGCATCTGGTGTCTCCTCAATGAACCCTCTACTGTGTCTCTCCACCCTTTCCGCGGTCGTTCCTCGGTCTCACTCCCTCCCGTCTCCACCTCCACCTCCTTCTGGCAACTCTCTCTCCCTGCATCCCTCCCAGGTGTCCCCACCATCTCAGCCTGGCTGCGTACTTTATTCATCATGGTTTTCACACCCACGCTCTCCCTCACCTGTCTCGTTCCTCACTCTGTCTCTTCTCAATCTTTCAATCACCGCTCACATAATTATCTCCCGTTGTCCTGAATTCCTACCCCTATCTCCCCTTAATGCCTCCATGTCTCCCTCCCATACAACAGTATCGGCGTCAACACTCCCTCGTGTTATATTGCTCTCTTCACCTTTGTTCATATATTTATCTTTCAAGAATGGGGTATACTGCTTCTTATCAGTCCTGCATACTGCTCAATCCTACTCGTAATTCCTTTGCACACACCACCCTTCTCTTCCAAGTGCTTCCTATATATTTATATCTATCCACATTTTTAATCTATCTACAGTCTATCCCTCACTATCAAAGTCCCCTCCTCCCTCCTCTCCCTGTTACTACCATTATTTCTGTTTTTTCCACATTCATATCCAATCCTGTTTCTCTCAACTTTCTGCAAACACAGCACCATTTGCTTCAAACCTCTCACCCACCATCACTCCAACACGCCAAATCATCTGCATATCCATGATGTCTCCGTCAATCTCTTCTAAACTTCTTTTACACTCTATGACTGTCCCAAATCCCAGCTAATATAACAGTATCGGCGACCAGCTCACTAAGCCCTGCCTTAACTTCAGTTTTTTCTAACATCAAACCATTCTCGTTTTTATATCCTGTTTCTTACCTTACTATGCTAATTCACGTATGTAATTCTACTGCCTTTATCAGTCCTTGCCTCCAACTCATAATCCCTCTCCAGAACTCTCCACAGCCTTCTTTCTGGGTACAAAATCAAATGCTTTCTTCAAAGTCTATGAAGGCGATATATGCCTTCTTATTGTATTCCATGTCTTTTCCTGTCATTCTTAATGCATACATTAAATCTGTAGTACTTCTATCCCCTCTGTACCCATACCTGCTCTTCACCCAATGTTGGCTTTATTTTTTATCTTAATTTCTTCTTAATATTCTTTCATATAACTTCGCCATGTGAATCCATTAGTGAGATTCCTCTAATTTTTTTTTTACAATTTCCTGCTTCCCCCTTACCTTATAAATGGGAACTATTATTGAACCTCCCAACCTCCGCGGCACCTACTTCCACCCAACACCTTTCAGAAATCTTCAAAGCATCAAGGCTTCCGTCCCTGTTCCTCCCTCCTTCAGCAAAATAATATTTATCCCATCCTCACCAAGAGTTTTTCCGATCTTCATTTTCCTTAACGCTCTCCTCAAATTACTTCCGTTATTACCTATTCCTCTCTCCTCCACGTTTCCTCTCCTCCCTCTCCCTTCCTTTCCGAGTCACTTCCACATTCCACAACTCATCCAAAGTATTCTATCACCTTTTGTTTTTCCTACCGGGCTTACCCAATGTTTCCAATTTTTGTCTTGATATCTGCAGTAACTCTAACTCTTCGCTCCTCTATACGTTCTTGACAATCTAAAAAACTTCTGCGATGGAGTTCCTTGCTGCTTCTCAAGCCACCCCTCCTTTGCCCTCGCTCTTCACTCCTCCGCAACATTTTTTTTTCCACGTACAATGGCTCTAGATATATATATTATATATATATATATATATATATATAAATAATATATATATATATATATATATATATTATATATATATATATATATATATATAATCTATATATATAATATAATATATTAAATATATATATATATATATATATATATATATATATATATATATATATATATATAATAATAATAATATCATATAATAAATAATTATAATATAATAATAATAATAATAAATAATAATATAATAATAAATAATAATAATAAATAATCTAATAATAATAATAATAATATTAATAATAATATATATATACAGAATCGAAAGTTCAAAAATTACAATTATTCCATAAACTCCCATGATAAAGATGACAAATAATATTATTTTATATGCATTTAATAAATGTAGAACACATCCTCAACATCCTCAATTTTCAAAAGAGGATGCGGTGCGGATGCCGGGATGTCAATTTAGGTGCGGATGTTCAGCAAATGCGGATGCGGATGTCAATTCAGGTGCGGATGTTCCGCAAATGCGCATTATATTTTGGTAAAAGAATGCTATGGGTTTATCGTAAAATAAATCTCTTCCAGCAAAATTTTTTAATTATCAAGTACATTAGTAATCCGGTTCCGGCCGGAATTCGAAAAAAATTCCGGCCGGAACCCGCACTTTCCGGAACCTTGGACATTGGTGGCGGAATTCCGGTACCACTCATATATATAATATATATAATATATATCCTTAATATATATATATATATATATATATATATATCTATATATATAATATATATATATATTATATAAATATTTATATATTTTATAATATATATATATATATATCTATATATATTATATATATTATATATATTATATACAGTATATATAAGAAAGAGACATAAAAATAGAAACCTTTCAGTTGATAATTAGTAATGACAAAATAATAAAAAAAATTATTTTATTAAAAAAAAACAGAAATATCAAATCAATATGCAATGATGGAAAATTCACAATATAAGCTGTTGCAAATTGATATTTTAAAAAAGTTAATTTCCTGGGTTCAAAGGCAAATTTATCAACTGCTGTTTGAATCAAATCATCATAATTGCAACACCACAAAATTTTTCTGTGTTGCAACTCATCATAGCCAGCCCGCTTAGCCCTGTGCTTCCATAGTACTTCGTACCAGTCTTGGAATCCTTTGCAGAGTAACTGAAAGAGCGCCCTACTGTACTGGTGGTGCATGCTGGGCGAGTAGTATAATCAAAGCCTTTTTCGTCGACGGAAAGAAAATTTTTCAGTCTCCTTTAAGAACTTGGGAGACCAGCAAGAATCTTTTAGTTATTTATTCACTAACCAGTTTCTGTCCCTTTCCAAATTTGTACTAAAGTTCTCGCTCTCTTCTAGCCTTCTAAGTGGTAAAAACTATAAAATAATGTCTTTTCCTTTAAACTCATCGATTGTTATGAGTACCATGTGGAAAGGATGTAGAATGTCAATGCATAAGCAGGTGTATTTTCAGTAGAAAACCGTAATTCAAAAGAAGAGGTTATAGAATCCAGATGGAATTTAGTAAGGAAACTCTTCCTCCAGAATTCCGTGGGATTTGTTGCTGATGGTTGCTGCGGGTGCTGCTGCCTACCAACACTCCGTGGTATATTCAGATCAAGTCCCCAGTTGCTTCGGCGATTTGATTAGCTTCTTTTAACATTCCATCGGTGATTTTTTCTTCCTCTTTCCGATTACACCTAACCATTTCAACATGTTGAATGTTGCTCGAGATTTTTGACGCCCTATCCAAGGTCTTGGAATGAGAGTCATTTACCACTGGCTCTAACACCGCAGAAGTACTTCGCGATTCAATATCATAGCCATGATAAATGACGACTTACATGCCGCTGAATGCAACTGAAAAGCGCTTTTTTCTTGTAGCGGTAATTTCTTCAATGGAAAGGGTTTCTAATGCTTGCATCATTCGTAAAAAGTGCTTGTTCCTTAAACACTCTGATGTACTTGTGTTTTGTTCAGACCATCTGGTCTGCATAATAGGCTTGGGAATGTTTGGCATTAATTTTCTTCTCATGACCGACTTGTGAAAAAAACGTAATAATGTCTTTATAGTTCCCACAAACAGTATTGCGGATTTCTGGTATTGTGTTCAAATCCTTTACTACTAGATTTAATTTGTGGAAGAGCATGAAAGAACAATGCTTTTATACTTTTTTCCCGTAATGGCTTGGAACACCTCCTCTTTCCAGGACATCGGAGAACAGCCATCGAAACTCAAGCCCACGCATTTCTCGGGATCCAGTTCTTCGGTCGTGACAAAATCATCAATGGCTTTCGCAATGGTTTTGCGACAAACGCTTTCAGTTCTACAAAGCCAATAAATTCCTCTTTGACTTCATCGGACTCTTTGTTGAAATAGCGCAACCCTATGAGTAGTTATGCCACAGATGAGACGCTACCACCCTTTTCGATAGGAAGGAGTAGAGCTATCGTGCTGAAACTTTGTATACGGGCTATAGGCGTGTTATACTGATTACCTCCGAGTTTTGGTGACCGTAGGTCACCCCCTAAAATGGGCTGCTGCCCCCATAGCGCCAAGGTCAAATTCGACTGAAAACCATTTCGCTTAACGTATCGGGCTAAAATTTGGATGTGACTATATGATCGACGTAACTCCGTCGTAGACGAATACGTCCCCTGCCATCCACCGTAAGGGGGAGAACTGCCCCCCTAATAAATTACCACCTAGTAAACATGTTATTTTTATGTTGTTGTTGTTGTTGTGGAGCGAGAATATATGCACTTTTGAATTGATATGGTTCGTTCGTTCGTCGTATTCTTGTTTACTTTCTTCTGATTGGTCGAAAGGAAGAATCTCATTACATTTAAGATTGTTTATACACTCCTATTTTTCATCAGTCAGGACATTTTTGCTGTGCTGGTACGATGACATCTTCTCGCATCTCTACGCTTGTTTGATATCCTCACGAGGAGTTTCGTTATTCCCAACGTATGTGTCATTTATAATTTTAATTCGTAAAACCGAAATGGAGACCGAAATTGCTTGTATCCAGCCAGAGGTTCAAATAATAGACGCTTATTCATTTGTATTGAAGAGTTATCAAGCCTTATCGATATCGACAGCAAGCATGGGTAGAGGATAAGTTGTGCGTCATCTGATGTATCGAGACGCAGTGAAATATCTAACTGTGAAGACAGCGTGAGTGGTTCTAAATAGAATATATGCTGTTTTCTCGTCGTGCGACAATATTAAAAGCATCGATGTACGCAACTATTGGAGACCCATCGATTGTGCGAACATCTGCGTACTGTCATAGGTTATCACAGTTCCGGCCAATCTGAAAAATATACAGCATGCTAAATTAAAAATGAATTAACATCACATTTTAACGATGTTGACATGAGGACTTAATACATTTAGCTCACGGTGTAATCTATGATATTTACGTGAAACATGTGGGTTCCCTTATCAATGCGGTATACAGGAGTGGCTAATAAACTCAGCATGGACGAATTTTACTTCTCTCTGGAACGAGAGACTGAGTGCTGTTAAACCAAAATATGCTGAAAAATGGTTTTAGGTGCTGCGGAACTCATTATATTAACAATTCCTTCTCAAGGTGTTGAATTCTCGGAGAGAGATAATATAGAATTACCCCAGCTTATTTGAAATCCTCCTGTCCTATATTAGATGAAAAAATATATTTAAAAATAAAACATGTTTTTTATACACGCTCTTTCAAATGAAAATATTTGTTATAACAAGACTTGTTTTACTTCCCTCCTATGGTTGCTTTATTGGTTAAGCGGTTAATGATAGCTGTTTATTTGGTTGTTGTTGTGTGTTAAGTTTGTAATGTTCATAGTTTAGCTTACAGAGAATAAAACTTTACTATGTTTTGTCTTTACCCGTTAGGTATTTTGGTAATTAGATAAGGTTATGATCAATTTTTTTGTTAAATATTACTTGTTAATGTAAAATTAACATTGTTATTTGGGAAGATATGTTTGACCAAAAGCGGAAAAGCTCACGTTTTGTGTGCTATGTTAGTTATTTTTTACTGTTGTTAAAGTATGGAACTTTGTTAAATGTTACCAGTTTCATTTCATCGTAAGGTATGTTAGCGTTGTTGTTCTAATTTATCATTAGTTCAGAATGATGTATGTTTAGCTTTCAATAATGTGAAAACTTGTTACGGTTAGTATATTATCGTTGATCAGTGTATAAAAGAACTTGTTTTTATGTTATGTTTATCCAAAAAAATACTACTTGAAATGTTACTTGAATCAATAGATCAATAGATCTCGGTTGGAGGGAGGGTAGGGAGGGTTGTTTTGATTTACTGATTTTACTGATTTTACTGCATTGGGGTACGTAAAAAACTCAAAATTTTTTAAGTTCATAAACCCGTGAGAAGCATAAAATTTGGTAAAAGAAAATTTAAAGCAATAAAAAAAAATAAAAAATAAATTAATAAAGTGTGTTATGTTAACAAATATGACTTGAATCAATTAGATCAATAGTTATCGTTGTTAGCGTCTATTCGTTGATCAGTGTATAAAACTTATTTTTTTTATGTTTATCCAAATTGATACACGAAATGTGACTTGAATCAATAGATTCAATAGATCGATAGACTCATGAGAGGGTAGAAGACGGGGAGGAGAGTAGGGTGTATGGTTTGATGTACTGATTTACACTGCTTTAGGGTATGTAAAACATAACAATTTAATAAAAATAAAATGACTTGATCAATAGATCAATAGATCAATAGATCACGGATGGACAGGATGGGGCCATGGATGTGTTGATTTACTGATTTACTGCTTTAGGGTATGTAAAACATACAATTTTTAGTAAAAAAATATACTTGAATCAATAGTTCAATGATATTACTGTGTTAACTGAATGGACAGGAGGGTGCTTGGATGGTGATTTGATTTACTGATTTACTGATTTAAACTGCTTAGGGTATGTAAAACATGACATTTTACTAAAAAATATCTAAATCAATAGATCAATAGATTCAATAGCCATCACGGAAGGGGTGATGGAGCCGCAGTTTGATTTACTGATGACTGATTAACTGCTTAGGGTAAATGTAAAACATGACAAATTTTAGTAAAAATTTGACTGATCAATAGAATCAATAGATCAATAGATCACAGGAAGGGGTGGAGGAGGGCTTGATTTACCTGGATTTTACTTGATTTAGTGCTTTGGTTAAAAACGTAAATTTGTAAGTATAAACATAAAAAGAATAAGAAATTTTATTTTATTTATTTATTTTTTTTTTTTTTTTTATTTTTTTTTTTTCTTGATGATCTGAAACCATCATTTTCGAAATCTGCCAACCCGATAACATATATAAGGACACCAACATTGTTTTGTGTAATACGAATGTTTATTAACTCAGCACTGCACCGGCTCCAGCACCGATGCAAGGTAACGACTCCGACTGCCTCTGATCAGAACTCCTTCACCGACGCATTCTTCTCTGACTCGAATCTGTCCCTTTCTCCAATTGCTGTTTATGCATTTCATTCATTTCTAAGGGGGTAGACCCCCTTTAGGGGCCCTGACACCTTTACGACATTATAAAACCGTATTTTCGAGATCTACCCGGTCCAATAACATATAAGACACTAAATATCGTATTATTATACAAATATTTACTAACTCAGCACCGCACCGGAGCCAGCACCGGTGCGATGCCAACTCCGACTCCTCACCGACTCACGACTCCTTTCAGAAATTCCGACTCCGAATCCCGACTCCAAATTTCAGCCTTCTACGATCAATTTAATTTTTAAGGGGGCAGCGCTCCTCCTCCGGGGGACGGCAGGGGGACGTAAATCTGCGTCCTACGACGAGAGTACGTCAATCATAATAGCTCACATGCCATTTTGCCCGATACGTTAAGCCTAACAATGGTTTTCAGGGCGAATTTTGACCTTGGCGCTAAGAGGGGGCAGCACCCACTTAGGGGTGACCACGGTCACCAAAATTCGGCGGTGATCAGATTAACAAGCCTATAGCCCGTATGCAAAGTTTTAGCACGATAGTTCTACTCCTTCCTATCGAAAAGGGTGGTAGCGGCTCATCTGTGGCATAACTACTCCTATGGATAATTGTTCCTTTCCAGAAATATCAGCGGTTTTATCTGCTAGTAAGATATACGCGCACGCTTTTCCTTTACCCTTATTAAACGAGCTTTCCTTATAGTAGTACCCACATAGAGAAATAATCTCATTCTGATCTGAACTGATTGGTCATGTGGCATTTTTCTTCCCCCTTTTCAAATGGTTTTCAATGACTGATCTCCGGCATCTATTCGAACATGCACAAACTTGCAGCACTCCCTCATCATGGTGCTTACCCCGAAGCGGTAAATCGTGCCTACCAGAAAATGTCACACATACAATTATTATTGAAATATTTTTTTATTTTCTTCTATGATTTCCTTAGAATGCTGGTTAATTTGGATGTCTACCGGCACGTCCTGTAGGAACAATCTTGCAGCTTCAACAGCAGTTTTATCACTCTGTGTTTGTATGTCCCTTACAAACCGTATGAACATCTTTATATTTGTTAAATGTCTTTATTATTAAAGAGCCTAGGACCCCTCTGACAGAAAACTTTAATTTGGTGGAAAAATAAAATAAAATCTTTCAAAATGCTCCCTTTAGGCGCCTGGAGTATGTCAGCCAAGGTGAATATGTCTCCAACCATTCATATTTGAATTTCCTCTTTAAGTGGGTAGCATCTTCCAAAAAATTATGGGTCTTAGGTGGAATCCAACACTCTTTCAGTAACTTTCTTTTTCTCAGTTGAATGTCCAATGTATTTATCAATATCATTTTCATGACTGTCATCTACTGAAACGCTAGCTCCGAAATCTGGACCCATATCTAGTATAGCGAATTAACGATACTACCAATTTTAACTAAACATTAAAAGAGTATAGAAAAATTACACAAACTGACCTTCCTTTTGATAAATTATAGCTTGTTCCCTTTAGTATGTCGGAAAGGAAGCCATATGATGTAGGGCTGTACTCTAAAACTCTCTGCATCGCAAGAAAGAGTGGTGTTGATTCTTGAAAAGAGAGTAAACACTTCTGGGGGGGGCCAGCTGCCCCCCCGGCCCCCCTGACGACACCCATGATATTAATTATACTTTTATGTTTATATTTTATATTAATCATACTAAGAGGGTTCGCACTTCATAATTTAAAATATTTCTCAAAGAATTTTAATTAAATATATTTTTATAAATTTGATTCGTTATGCAAAAAAGCAAACCATTCCATAACGTAAAATTCATCTTTTTCAAAGCTGTGGAAATACGAAAGACCGTGCAACAACCAGCAGTTTGATTCGAGATATTTCGGCAGTAGCATAAATAAAATCATTTTTCGAAATCTTAACCAACAAATAATTAAATTTATAGTTTACAGACACACAAGCAAACAAACAAACAAACAAACAACAAAAACAAACAAATATATATATATATATATATATATATATATATATATATATATATATATATAATATATATATATATATAATATATATATATAATATATATATATATATTTACTTATATATATTATAATATATTATATATATATATATATATAATATACTATAATAGAATGTCCTAAAATGAAACGGCGCCACTTCAAAATGTAGGGGTATATTGATGGAAAATAGGAGTATATTACTCTATGCGTGTATGCTCGTTAACGTTTCGTTACGGAGATACAGCTCAAACCAGTCAAATGTATAAGTTAAATCTTGCGACACCTGCAAACTAACGTACGAGACGCGAGATATGGGGGTAGCGTGTAGGTAAAGACAGTCAACGAAATTATACCTCTGCGATGAGTCTGGCTATAATCTATCATTGTTAGTTTACCAACATACAAGTGTGACTTTTCCACCGCTCACACTGTCTTAATATTGTCATGTCGTAATATTCGTGTATATAGAATATATATAAAATATCTTTTTTCGATGCCCCACACGTATTCCAAAAAAGAGTATGCCGATATTGTGAAGTGTACGGATTGACTGACGAGAATGCAAGTGAGGCGTGGCGTGCATATGCCGAGCGGTATCCAACGAGATGGTTGACGCATATGTATGTTTTCACGAGGACATATCAGCACCTATGTGATACTGAGGCATTAGACCGGCTGGCATTGAAGAATGAGTTTACGCGGTATTTTGCCACCGCCATCATGCCCATGACATTTTCCGGTATTTTAACGCAAACCCATCATCGAGTGTACGTAGAACGAGGGCCGAATTGCTGCTCCACGCTCAGCAATATGGAGAAAACTGGCGGCGGATGAACGCCATGCATATTTGCAACGTGTACAACATTTACGGCCCACCAACATAGGACGTCGACGCAACTTCTGTGAATGGTTCATCGGGCAGTGTAATACAAACAGACGTTTCCCAGAGTTGGTGCTGTGGACGGACGAAGCCATCTTCAGTCGACATGGCACTCACAATCAGTGGAACAGTCACGTGCGGGCGCAGTGGAATCCTCATGCTATCAGGGAGCACCATTACCTGCGTGAATTTAAATGTAATGTGTGACTGGGATTACTGGGTCACAATCTCCTCTACTCCTATTTTTTACCTGACCGCCTGAATGGCCAGAACTACCTTCGATTCCTCCGAAATGGGTCGGAGTGCTCCTCGGGTATGTACCAATGTTAATTCTACGCCACATGTGGTTTCAATTGGATGGCTGACCCAGTTCACTTTGCCAGAGACACATGCACCTGGCTTAATACTATCTACCCTTACGATGGATAGGTCGGAGAGACATTGTTGTCTAGCCTCCGCGTTCTCCGGACCCCATACCTTTGGACTTCTTTGCCTGGGGCGCAGTCAAAGGTGTCGTATACGACACCCCAGTCAATGACTTTCCGAAACTGCAAGAAGGAATCAGACAATCGTGTGCAGAAATAACAGCAGACGAAGAATGCCGGTCGGAGACAATGTCCGTTTTACCGAGGTGCCGTGCATGCATCAGGGCAGGGGGGAGCGCACTATGAATACCTATTGTAACCTGTATCTGTTGTAGTTATAATGTCTGAATGAAAGATTGCAATCTTGTTCGTTTATGGGGAATCCTGCGTCGCATACCGTATTCCCACCCTCTTAGGTTAGCTCCATCGATAATAACTCCGTAACGAAGCGTTACAGAGGATACATATATAGAGTATTATGCTTCCATTTTCATCAACGTACCCTTATATGAAGTGGCGCGTTTTATTCTGGGACACCCATATATATATATATAATATATATAATATATATATATATATATATATTATATAATATATATATATATATATATATATATATATGATATATATATATAATATATATTCAAGAATTTTATTTTGAAATCGAATACCTACCTGGCAAAAAAAAACATCATTGCCGATGGAACATTTCTAAGTTCTTCTTCATCAATTTTTAAATCCAAAATTACATATTCATTTAGCCAGTTGCTTCCATTAAAACCAACCATACTTACGGGATGTGGAAGTGCCAACTTCTCCCTTCTTATATTCTTCTTTAAGTAGGTAAATGCTGAACAAGTAATTAGATTCACAGATGATGCTGTATCTAATATTCCATAAAATTAATAGTCATCAAATCAGTATCGTAGTTTTTGAAATTCTGGTGTGTAAATGGTTACAATTTACCTCACAATCATTCATTCTGTCTTCAATGAATTCTTGCAAGTTCTCCTCATCGGTGAAATAATAAACTACTGGCTCTTTATTTCTATCTATATATGTAATAAAATTTAGCTCAGGAGATTTATCGTTAAAAGTGATGTTATCTCTTGAAAGATGTTTTAATTCTATATAGCATATTGCTCTTCAAATTTAGCTTGCCCAAATGGAGCCAATCGAAGTTCTAAAAATGTTTTACAATTTTTTTCCTTGTTAGGCTGAATAAGTTGCACATGACCACCAGATAAGGCATGCAGATAAAATACTGATACTGGTGGATCCATATCAGAATTAGACACATCAAATTTAATCAGGAATATTTTTTGAACCAATACATAAATAACATAATCAAACAATTTACTGAAGGCATTTAAAAAGTCAAAATTGGGATCTATTTCTAAGTCTACCATGCTTTTAATGATCATTTTTCTAGCATTAATTTTATATTTCCTTTGGCCATTAAAAGCTCATTTATTAATATTTGTCTTAAAAATAAATAAAACTCTTTCTTACTTAATTTTTCAGATGAAATTTTTTTTCTCAAAATATTCTTTAATTTTTTGTCTCTCATGATCTGATCGTACAGACATTCTATTAAACAATTTGGACCTCCTACAAGAGAAGAAATTAAAGTGAAAACTCCCTCAAAATTTTCACTTACTATTACTTGAGAATTCACCACATTCCTCCTGAACGTGAAACATCAAATATTAGATCGACCAATAG
>JABUQX010064837.1:17500-35146 GCA_015478945.1 Trachelipus rathkii
TTGAAATAACTGCACCACAGTATCTAACACCTCTTGCAAATGGACTCACACCCACAGTACACATACCTTCAACTCCTTCACATTAATGTCCTCACTCTCCTAATGCCCGTAACCTGCTCAGGTTTCTACAATCACTCAGTCATAACTGTCCTTCCGCAACTCTTTCATACTCTCCGGCACTCTGTATTCAACCTATCTTAGCTAGATCTTTAAACCATACAACACCTTTCAACATAGAATCACCCCCCCCTCGACTTTCTTTCCCTTTCATTAATCCCTTAGGTAAATACTCAGGATATATCACTACTTTTTCATTCATTCTCTCACTTCCAGGTATTCTTGACATTAAATCTGCTATCACATTTCTTTCACCAGGGACATACTCAACTCCATAATCAAAATCACTCAAATCTTCTAACGTCCTTGCAAGCCTGCTATCAACCGTCCTCATTCGCTGCAAATACACTAAGGGTTGATGGTCCATTCGCACCACAAACTTAACACCATACAAAAATGGACGCAACGACTTCAGAAAAAAACTCAAAGCAGCCAACTCTCTTTCAATCGTGGAATACTTTCACTCCATCATACTAAACCCTTTCAAAACATATGCAATCACTCATTTTCTTCCAATCCTGTCAATCACCTGCTCTTGCATCAAACAACTCCCCATACAATACCCACTTGCATCCGTATACACTTCCAGTGGCTTGGCATACTCGCCATAATCAGGGTATGCTAGTTCCACATTTTTCGCAACTTGCGCTTTCAAACTTTCATATAGATACGTTCATTCATGTGAGTTGGGTTGGTTTGGTATTTCCAGCTTCACATTGTAAAGCTCTTGCTTTTTTCCAGTCCATTCAGTCAGGTTTCATCACACCTGAATAATCTTTCATAAAACTTTCGCCCAAACTCTACCAAACCCAAAAACCCTCTCAGCTCTCTAACATTCCTAGGTTTGAGGAAATTCTTAACTTTTTTTCGAACAAACTTCTCGCGCTTTCTTCAAACCCAGTCGCACTAAACCTTATATGCGAGAAATTCAACCTCTAACTCACAAACATTCCACTTTTTCACCTTCAACTTTTTATGCCAACACCTCTCCCAACTTTTCAACACATGCATCACCAGCTTCAAATGCCAGGGAAGGACTGGTCATCACTAATATATCCATCCTATAAACACACCATGCACATTCTTACAGGGAATGATATTCATTAACTTACATTCATCGCCCTCTGAAAAGCTGCCGGAGCATTGGCCAACCCAAAGCTCAAATTCCTGAACTGATAATGCCGCTTAGCAGTCGGAAACAGCCAAGTCACACCTACTATCTCTCTCACTGGCAATCTGATAATATCTCACGCAACCAAGTTCCATTTTCGTAAATACTTTCATTCCATACATCTATACACACATTCTGACACTACACACATAGGAAAAACCTATCTTTCACCGTCTTTTCATTCACCTTACGATAAATCAATTAAATAACACTACAAATCAGCTAACAAACCATAGACCAGAGCAGGCTTACTTACCTAAACAGAGAACAACAATCACTGGCCCTATATACACACCACACAAAGACACTAAACCCCCACATATCTATACATAACAGACAACATCTACTTCGCACCGGCACACTATCATAATCTATCTCAATCATTCACAATAACGAAAACTGCTGACTAAATACAAAATCTCAATACATGCAACAGGGAGATGCGAGAAAAGTGACGAGGATACGTTGGATCATTGGGGGTGCGTACCCTACCGATAATAAATCGGAAATGACTAGGTCAATCTGCAACACCCCACAAATCCTCAATCAATGCCACATTTGCTAACTACGGCAAGCATATCCCTTCGCACACTTTCCCCACACACATTCGTCCAGATCACAACTATTTTCTACTTAACTACACATCATTCAAAACCTTACAGGCAACATCACGCTTAAACTTTTGTCAAACTCATTCAATTCATCACATACCGCCAGATCCTTTTCTCAATAATCACAGCAACACACAGCTGCATTCATTCCCTCGTCGACAGGCTCTACAACCAAAACGAAACAACTGCACGTGACATCACCGAACGCTTATACCTCTCACTCTCTTTCTTTTTCACATCAGGTACCAAACAATGCGACACCACCCATACCATCGACCACAAACGACTACCTAGGAATTTATGGTCCATAAATCTAATATTACCATCAAATACTGCGCTGCCGCTATCCTCTTTTCACCTATAACGTAGCATCTGATAACATCCACCAGAATATGCCTATGTCTGGTCTACATACCCTACATTCAGTATTCGATAATCCTCTACTTTTCACACCACTACTTCTCAGTTTTCAAAGACTATCTCCACAAAGCAAACACTTCCACACCTTTTACCAATTTTCACTTTCACATACCCCTGACTATTCACATCATTGACATCTCCCCTCGATATATTCACTCTTTTCTTCTCATATATCGATCCTCGACTCTGGAAATGGTTAACTATCCACCATATCACAACTGACAAATACACTTCTAACTCTACAAACATACTCATATTTCTATTATTACTACGTTTTAATCTTCACATATAAAAGATACAGTCCTCTTCCATACACTATTGCCCAGTCCAATCCTAACACCTCCCTAACTTTAGTCATACCCGTATCTAACATGTTAAACTTATCGCCCTTAATAATAAATTCCCCTTTTCTGACTCTTTACCTGGTCTTCACCCCTTTTATTAACATTCTATTCAAACGCCCTTTATATACCACAAAACACTACCACTGACCATACAACCCAGTATCAATCAAAGCTCTGCACCTCAATCCCTCCACAAGATAACTTTAATACTCATGCACTAATTCACTCTGACTAGCCAAAACACATCCATATCACACCTTTCTCACCACTTGCACTCCATTCACACATGAGGGCCACTCGTACATGTAAAGACCCCGCCCTTCTACGTTTCCCACCACCGGCCAACGTCACAGCTCTAACTTCTGCAAATTATACTATACTAGACTTAATTATCAGCTGACTCAACCATGACGTCATTCCACACCATTCACAGTCCTATACACAGTTACTGCTTATGCTAACAACAGGGGACCGGAACTCAAAATATCATCATAGATGACAGTAGCTTATCCCACTACTAGCCTGAAGGCATATCTGGCTTTCCTCACGCAATTCTTCCCTGGTACCTACGGATTTCAACTCCCCTGACCTCTAATCTACCAGCACAAATCCAGCTAAATGCACCAATTTGCCCACATTGAGTACATTGTAAATATTCCTAGTACCAACTACAACATTCCTTAGAAAAATGCCCCTCATTCCACAATTTCCTTGCATCAAGGCTCATTCTCACTCTATTGCCACCTTGCTGACAATAATCACCTGCGCCAATGGTCCCATGAATACCGTCCGGCATCTCCTAACAGACACTAACCTTTGCGGGTCTGTACAGTATCATCGCCATGACTGGCCTCACACTATTGCCTCACGAACTAAACAAGACTCCAATGTACGACACACCTTGCATTCTGAAAATTGTGATCACCACTTACCAAAATCTGAACAATGTCACATCCTATTAACCAATACGGTTCTCTCTGAATCTCCAGATCACAATTAATCTCTCAGCCATTTCCCTTGGTTATTAACCCCTCTATCATTGCCACTTGTTTGCTTTAACCATTACACCCCATTGGTCTACCTTACATACCCATCACCACCGCTATCACCATGTCTCAGTCATATACCGCATACCTAACTCATAAGAAAATCTTCTAATAATAAAACCATAAACCAATCACCTCATACGCCAGAGGGTTGCTCTCAGAGCATTCATCAATAATGACTTGACTGAGAGGCATCAGCGTTGACAAACCCTGCTCTATGTCACCTTCCTCCCACTATAAAGAACATCAGTCTGTATTCTCCTCTTAACAAACTCGTAAGACTCTACAATAAAAATAATCGTGTTACAAACACTACGATCCTCTACTATTCTCACGCAAAATCCTTACAATATGCCCAAACTATAGTCGAGACTCTACGAGACTAATCGAAAACATATCTATCTCCTTCTACACTTAGCTTTATACACATTCCGCACTGCCGATCGGAATAGCTTTCTACAAATCACACTTTTCACAATAATATCCTTTATTATCTACTCCTATTCTCTAAATTTCATTCGCGCAATCTTCGTTCTCAAACGATGTGCTATACTATATCTATCTTTTCGCGCCTTTGCTTCCACCTCCTAAGCCAAAACTCAATTATCAGAATAATCATCCTCCGCACTTAAATTTCGATTATATTTACACCTCCTCACTTTCACTACATATTAACACACTTGGCCTACAAAATGAATTACTTTTTTAAACAACTCTCAATACCATCGAAAGTCACACCATCACGAGCAATCCACAACATGACCAAGAGCGTGCAATCACACAAAAAAAATCAGGCATTCCATGACAATATCGTTCGTCCTATCAAAAATCACTACTAAGCTTTTCACGACCAATCAACACACTCATTACATTACAAATCATCGAAAATTATCCAATCGACAACAAATAGGACTCTGTTCATCGCTCATATTCTCATGAAAAAATTACCCACATCCTTAGTCCGTAAACATTATATTTATGTTTGAGTTCTACGGAAGTCCTTAATAAGGAACACCCTAGAAACTTTGACACATTGAAGAGCTGGACGAGTCCTCTGAGACTGGTATCAGCTCATCTCAATCATTCAGCTCCACTTCCTATTCGTACTAGCTTGTATAAAGAGTCTATACTCTTACTCTTGCTCAATCTCTTCTTTCATGCCTTCTATTGACGTCTTCTTCTCACTCTCTTAATCATATTTCTCGTCCCTTCTTGTACTTCTCTTCGCCTCAACTTGTACTCATCTTCTCTAATACTACACTCCAAATCAAGCTACCTCACAAATATATCAACACCCTGGTCCACCATTTTTTTCACATTCTCTAATTATTATCTACTACCCTACTGGGGTAGTTCTCCTATTTATCTCTAAACCTAGGATGCTAGAGGTCAGCTATTATGTGATTGACACTTTCTCCTCAATACTATTCGCAAATCTATGGCATGTTTAATAGATATGCCACACGAGAGCGCCAGCTATTTAACAACAATTTCCACATGTGAAGAAATTTCTCCAAATCCACAATATCCTCCTCTCTTCCATTCCGTCCCTAGCTCAAACATCTCTCTCATTCTTCATGAAAAATACGAGCTCATCTATCAATCCTAAATCTTCGTCTCCTTTTCCTATGCATTCAGCAATGCTTCTTCCATCTTTTCAATCCTCTAAATCTTCAATCCTCTACTGTACTCATCCTTACTGTCTATTTGTCCCCTTTGTCCTCCGTCAAGAAGGCCCGCCAACGTTGGGAATTCGCCAGAATATGTGGTGGTCTCGATCCAATACAATATGTGGTGGTTAACGAATCCCGCCGTCAACTATTCAAGTTGTCGTGGTCTATCCTTAAGAAGAAGAATAAACACACAGGCTAAGAACACAAAAAAAAAAGAAATACACAGAAGCAAACAAAACCAATAAGAATTTATAGTTAAAATAACAACAACAACAAAACTCTTAATCTCCACAAAACCTGTAAACCTTACATCGAAGCCAAAATCTAAACCATTCGAAGTATAACACCCTAGACTACTAACGGTGAATGAACGCCGAAATACTCCAGGTCGAGAGAATCCTTAATGAATAATACTGGATAACCGATACCGGCGGTAGAGAGTCCAGAAGGAAACCTGGGAGTACACCGACACCAACTGGCTTGACAAAACAGACAAGAAAAAAGATAATTAGTACAAATACGATATCCGCGCTACACCATAGCGAGCAGATTTGTCCCAACAAGGCCCTCGAGACACAAGTCATCCGATAAGAAGACACAGATACTGCCAAAAGTAAAAATATACATCATATCCAGTCCAGAGACAAGCTAGACTGAGAACACTCTATAAACAGTTAGAATAAGCACTAATCTAAAAATTGATTAAATACCTTAAATCTGAAAAAATGTTATCAAACCAAGACAAAATGCAATAAATTTTATTTTTTGTCTTAGTTATAGATGTTGAGAGCTCCTTGTCACACTCCTTCAGTGACACCACTTTAATCACATATCTTTTTTCCTTCCCAAAATCCAATAAATTTTGATTCTTCTTTTTCGAAGAACATGTCATATAAAGCTATATGTTTCTATCTAAATCACTAACTTTTTTCACAGTTTTAGTTAATCTTTTTCTATTTATAATTTTCCAATAATATCTTTTCTATAAGTTCTATTTTCTATTTTTCCAATTTATTTCTCTTTATTCATTTCATTTATTCAAAAAATAATTTGTAAATATTCTCTTTATTTTCAATTTCTCTATATTTTATTTTCATATTTCAATTTCACTAATAGTCTCTTTATTATTAAAATGAGTATTCAATATCATGTTGCGAAGTGCAAGATCAGCGCCGTAGATGTCCTAGTCAGACCCCAAATCTTGCTACCAACTTCAAAAGACCTTTCAAGATCAGAGGCAAAGGAAAAAAAAAAAAAAGCTGCAGAAGGAAAAAAACATCTACTCGGCTATTAAGCGTTATATTATATAAATAGTAAATATTTATTAAGATGAATCTCAACTCAAATTTAAATTAAAATTAATCATCATTAAATTTCTTTTAACTAATTTTAAAAATAAATAAATAAAATTCACATCTGATATTGTCAAATTATCATTTTGCCTTACATAAATAGATAATATAATAATATATAAATACTAATAATAGATAATATAATAATGAATAATAATAATAATATGAATCCAATGGAATATTAATAAATAAATTAAATAATAACAAAATTTAGCTATACCCTGGATTTTATCCAGCTTTTTTTTCATTAACGGGTTTTCTCGCAACCCTTGCCTACAATCCAGACGACCCTCTGAATGACAACCAAAACTGTTCAAAACAACAACATAATTCCATTAAAAAAACATATACAGCTAGCACAAAAAAAAAGCATATATATGATAAAATATTCGTATTACAGTGAATAATAATAATAATAATAGATAATAATAATAATAATAAAATAATTCTTTTACCTCACTCTGGACAATTAACAAGCCTGTTCCTTCCCTCAGGCTGAGTAGGGAGGAGCACACCACAGTCTTCAAACCAAACACAAAACACCCAAAAAGCCTTTGAACGGACGATAACAACTAAAAATAGAAAAAACGAACCTTTAAAGAAACTCATTCGCCTTTCAGCATACATTACATAATGAAGTAATATATATAATCAATAATAATTTGCAAAGAATAAGAATAAACAATAAAAGAAATAAAATATAATTATAAATCAGAAGAAAAATAGATAGCTATTCACACGAGGATAGGTGGAGTTGGCCAATCGTCCTCTCATCACAACAGTCGTCACCTAAATGTCATAAATATATCTATATATATATAAGATGACCGGTCGTAAGAAACAGGTGCCATACAGGGTAACACACACAGAAAAAATAAGAGGGCAAACAAAAGTCAAATGGAGTGAGAGAGAGAGAGAGACCTAACATCTAAAAAGATTGTTTAGCAAAATTCGGAGCTCCGCCTTCGAGCGAGAGAAAAAAAAGAAAACAAGGTAACACCAAATCACCGAAGATAACTGAAAGAAACGATAGTGGCCAGGTAATCTTATCAGAGTGAGACTCCGTCACACCCACACCTACTGATAGTCACACAACAATCCAACACGACTCCTCATCATACACTCATACTCACAAACTCCCCTCATCTCCTCCACTAACAAACAAGTCATAATGAATTTAAATCTGACCTTTTAACGGGCTATAATTACCCACCTACTGCAAGGGTAAGCAATCAAGTAGACCAACAGGAAAAATTCAGTAATTTATAAAGGACTGAGGCTATGCCCAATTCCTCGCTCAGAAAAACGCAAACTATGGCAGAAGTTCCTGCAGGCGAAAAGGAAAAGAAAGCCTTAATACAACTTCGAAATGATATTGTTAGATATTTAGCAGAAAAGTCCAGCAAAGTTGAGGGATCTGTAAGTTTATATTGCATACTATATCTAAGCAAGATTAATTCATATGCCATATCTTTATTACTAATCTTCTGTTTTTGTTCTGAGTTAAATTATCAATAGTCCTACAGATCACCACAACTTCTTAAGATGTGAGAAACAGAGAATGTTACTTATCGGCTCTCTCTCTCTTCCTTTGCACAAAAGTTTCCTAAAGCTCACTTCTCAAAACGTTTATAAAACAACCATCTTAGCCTCTAAAGATAGTCAGATATTCTTAGTGAGACAAAAAATATACTTTATTAAAATCTGTCTCAGTTTGTTACCATTGCTGCCCACCTTTTCATTACACTTTTGTTAAAGCACCCGCCAGCTGCACTTTTATTTTATATGTAGCAAAGTAAAAATACTTATTTCCTCCTCAATCATCACTTCCTTTACCTTGCCCTTATTTCTTTTTTTTTTCATTCCAATCGGGGTATAGGACTTGCACGTTTCTTACCATCTGACTCTATTTGTCACTACCCCTCCTTAAAATATGTGCTGCCTACTTCCTTTTCCTTCTTTTTTTTTAATCGTTTTTTTTTCCTCCTACCTTGTTGATCATTTGGAATTTCAAACACTCTAACTTATGCAATCCTCTTAAATATATTTATTTTAAAAATTAGTAGGTGTACGGATTCGCGGTCGGCCGAATTTGGACATTTTTTTCCGGTTCCGGTTCCGGCCGGAACTGGAATTATTAATTTACTTCTGAGAAAAAAAATTTGCTGTAAGAGATTTATTTTATATAACCCATAGCCATCTTTTAACAAAAATATAATTATAAGCCTTGTGTAGTATTCATACATTGTATCACACATACCTACAGTATTATTAAATAAAGATTACTCAATACCGGTCAAGAATATATTTAGATTATAGGATTGAAAATATTGCTGAATTGTGGTGAAGTAAAAGAAAAACTGTTCACAATTATTGGGCGATATTTTTAAACGTTTTTTCCTCAAGTATATCTTCCTGTTTAAAAATGAATAAGTTTCTTTCAGAAGTATATGGAGGGAGACTGGAAAGGTGAGTGATGTTTTGGGCGAAGTACTGCTATGTTTTTGGGAGTTTAAGCTTTTGTTCATGTTTCCACAATTAAGGAATTTTTCTTTCCCTAGATTAGTAAATTCATTTCTCTGTAAAAAAAAATTTCAATTTCTTTAAGAATTTACCTTTTGAAGAGCCACGTTTTTCTTTTTTTTTCTTTTACACTAGATGACTCGTTGTCACTTTCGACTTTCTTCAAGACGTTATAAAAACTAATAACTTTAAGTAATTTTCCTTTTTCTTATGCTCCTAATAATTTTTGAGGTACTTGGCAATTTAAAGTTTACTTGTAGGCAATTGCCGTTTCTGGAAATGGCTCATTGCCTGAGAATCTTCTTCTGTACTACTACTACTTATTTATCACTTTCTACCTTCAATTACTTGTTTTTTCTTTCAAGTCCATTTTCTACTCAATTCCTTTTTATTAGAAAATAAAGTCAGTTATTATCTTGGGTCTACTACAAGTTAAAACAATATCTTGTTTTGATATATGCCTATTTATCCTTTCTCTTTCTTTTTATTCATAAATTTAAACTCTAATACCTTCTTCAGCGTCTTCTTGTATTGCTCTGCTGTCATCCTCAGGTTTGAGAGATATGCTGGAGAGCTCAAATATGTTAGATATAATTGAATGAATATAAATTGATTTTTTAAGGAAGTGTTTCCGTAACGATGAGAAATGGTTGCAAAAACTCTTAGAATTTTTTTCAAGTATTGCATTTATTAGCATTCAATTAGCTTAATGATTGATTGTTTTCTATAATATAAACTTCGTGCAGAAGGTGTTCAAACATTCAAATTCTTCTAGAATCAAATATGGGCTATTCCACCTTGTATTAAATTGAATTGGCATAAGTGAGCTTGCAAGATGTGGATCCAGGTCTCTTTGTATTCTTTTTAAGTTCATTACAGCTTTCTTAAAACTGGAATGATCGAAATGTGTACAAATACTTGCCTTCGTTTCTTTGTTAACTTCGAACTGATCTCTGAGAAAATAATGAAATCTTTAATATAAAGTTGAATTTGTAATGAATAAAACAAGACAACTGGTCGTCTCTGCTAAATCAAGTTCAAGTTTCATGTTATATGCCTCCATCTCGAAGGATCAAATGGATTACGTTAGGAGGAATTTTCCAATTATTCATCGTAATTTTCAAAACTCATAGTGATTTTAATTCCAGAATCGAGAACCTGGGATAATACTTGCAATGGAATATCACAGTCCATTTTTTTAAATCGCTGGTACAGAGTGCGTTTTAAAGAAATAACTTGAGTTTCGTTGAATTATTTAGCTCTCTATATATCTGTAGTAAATGATAACTGATCAGCCCTTAGAATACTTCTCGAATACTGCTGATTTCAATTTCCTGTAATTAAAATATACATTTTCTCTAACATAAATTTTTCTACTAGAATAAGATATCTTTGTCTTGAAGTGGGGCAAGTAAGTGTTTATGAATCTCTCTCTCAGTGACTGTGAATTGGCTGGTTACTCATTGCCGATAAGATTCATTATTTTCTGTGATTTGGGGTCATTGATATGCCAAATCTTTTGGGGTAGAACTCTCCAAACATCGACTTATTTCACGGCTGATCTATTGCTCTTTGGGTGGGTTTCCCTGTCCTAAGAGAAATACGTCTCTCCCTTTTCTATTAAATTTAGACTTCAGATATTCTCTTCAATGATGAATTTCCATATGTTTATGAAGTGGCGTTGTACTAAATTAGAGGTTTTATGTGATAGTTATTGTAAAATATAAAATTTTCTAGGAACACTTCTAGAGGAGGAAAAGTTTTCATAAAAATTCCAAATTGATGTTTGGATTATCGTAGCAATATTGGCTACTAGTTCTGGGTGAAACTGAAAAATTCAGTTCCGGTACAGTATTCCCCTTAATATTTGAAATTTGTATTATTTTCAGTTAAGTGAAGTTTGACATTGTTCGCTTATGATTTCATTAAAGGTAGAAACATTTTCACATTACAGCTAAATATTAAACAGCTCGATCGCCTGAGAAAAAAAAGGAGCCCTTTTATTCTTTTTATTACAAGTCGTTTCGTTTTTTTTAGTCATTACGCTCCTAAGAGTATATAAATTCATCCACCAACTATAATCCATTCTTCATCCCCTCACCGCTCCGATCTTGTAATACCTTACGTTATCCTTATCCTATCCTTTTGCTCCGTCCAATTTAAGTCTCCAACTTTTCCCTTCATATTTTCTGTCCATATTATTGATAAGAACTAATTTCAAAGTATTTTGTTTCCCATAGAAGTTGAAATTTGCCTAGTTTCCTTCCTCCTCTAGAACGTCAGAGAATGTGACAGACTGTGCTCATTTGTTAAACCTTGTACAGACACTGTTAAGAAGTTTAGAGGAGAATGAAATACTCCAGACAGGAATACACTCGTATGAATCGTTGATTCCAAAGGCACGGGAACTTTCTCAGGGTATCTTTTTTGATTAATTAGTTAGTAGTAGTAAGTAGTTTGTAATGATCGTAGTTGTAGTGTTGGCTTATTTTAAGGCACCTGATGAAATACCTGATGCTGTATATATATACTATATATATAAATTATAATATTATATATATATATTATAATATATATATATATATAATATATATATATATATATTATATAATATATATTAATTATAATATATATATTATATATATATATAGCGAAGTAAGTGCAAGGACTGTTTATGTCTCTATTGGCTTATTTAAAATTTTGTATATGGACTTGAGTGATGAAAGAATGTAAAGAGAAGGTATCAGGGAGTGTGTTTAGAGTTAGACTGACTTGAAATGGTAGAAAGTTAGAGGGTGCCTTCGTATTGTCCGATGATGCTCGTTTTGTGAGTGGTGAAGTCTGAAGGAAAGTTGGAAGAATTGATAGTCGGGGTTTGGCGGTAAGGTGTGTAAATGAAGGGGTTTGAAAGCAATTTAGATCACCAAAGTGATAGTGGTAGAGTGAGGCGTGTACGTAGTATTGAAATCATATTGAATGGTGAGGCAAACTAGAACAAGGTATCAGCAATTTAAGTATTTATGGCTAATAGGTTGGATGAGAAGGGAATCGGATGATAGCGAGTGTAGTAGAAAAAGTTGCGAGTGTAGTGAAGGGGGCTGGTGCAATAAATCTTTGTGAATGCTCAGAGACGGTCTCGAGTGAGCTAGGGTTCTGCATTGAGGTATGATATTACCGGTGTTAATGTTTAGGTTTGGAATTAGAGGTTTAGGTCTAAGTTGATGTCTGTTAAGATATATGATCTTAGGGGTCTGTCAGATGTGAGAAGAATTGATAAAATGGATAACAAGCGTATTAGGAAGTGGTGTGATGTAAAGAGAGAAGTTAATGAGAGTGTATATAGTAGTTTGATCATTTGGAAAGGATAGATGGTATTCGATTGTTTAAGCTGTTGGGAAGCAACCAGCTGGGAAGCCTAAGGAAAAGTGGATTGAGTTAGAAAAAGATTTTTTGAAGGAAAGGAATGCAAATTTATCACAAGTGAGAAGAATTGTGCATGATAAGAGCAAATGGCGTGGTTTCGTGAAGTTAGGGCCATGGTTAAGGCCTTGTCCAGCGGGTTAAACCTGACAATGACGAGATACAGCAGTTGTGGGTCTGTCGCGTTGTGTGAAGCTCTAGGGTGGATTTTGGTTGCTATGGGCTTGCACTAAAGTGTAAGAATAATTGATGTGTGTGTGGGGCTGGGGGCTTTCTTGGTTGACTACCTTTGACTTACACACTTTGAAACCCCGCGTGTTCGGGGTATTTCATCCTTTAAATTGGCTTTGACTAGGGAACTTCCCCCGACACTCTGGAATTTGGTAATCCTTACCCCACCAGAGGAGCTAATATATATAGTATATATATTAATATATTATATAGTGATTATTATATAATATATATATATAGTATATATTATACTATACTATTATAATATATATATATATAATAAATATATATATATATAGTATTAGTTTGCATTTTGAAATTGTGTAGTTAGTTAGTAGTAAGTTTAGTTAGTTAGTTAGTTAGTTAGTTAGTTAGTTAAGTTAGTTAGGTTAGTTTAGTTAGTTAGTTAGTTAGTTAGTTTTAGTTAGTAGTTTGTTAGTTTAGTTAGTTAGTTAGTTAAGTTAGTTAGTTAGTTAGTAGTTGTTAGTTAGTTAGTTAGTTTAGTTAGTAGTTAGTTAGTTAGGTTAGTAGTTAGTTAGTTAGTTTAGTAAGTTAGAGAGAGAGTAGAGTTAGTTTAGTTAGTTAGTTAGTTAGTTAGTTTACTCACTCAGTTAGTGAGTTAGTTAGTTAGTTAGTTATTTAAGTTAGTTTTTACCACGACAATCGGGGAAAGGTTACTATTTTTATGTTTTCCCGACCAGTGGGCCAATACAAAGTGGAAAGGTGCACAGTTATCTAGGGTGATAGTAACCCCAGCCTCTAAAGTCTGAACCAAGTCAGATAGTTCAGCGGCTCAATCAGTGGGCATGGCTAGGCTCTGGACTAACAGACCTACTGTGCGTGAGACGAATAGGAATGTAGGGTGCTGTAAGTATAGTAAGGTTGTACCGTTGTATGTGTTGGCTATGGTGAGTGAGGTGAGGGTAATTAGAATTAGTGTAGTTATACACTGTCCGGTAAATCTGTAATTGAATTACAGGAAATCTCATACCAAAGCAGCATTTTTCGTGTCCGTCCTGGTAACTAGTCGAAAGTACAAATCCGTTTGACGAGGACTCGAACTCACGACCTTAAGCGTGCAACGCACCACTCAGCCCACTGCGCACCCCTCTCCATATATATATGTATATAGTTATATTATATAATATAATATAGATATATAATATATTATATAATATATAGATATATTATAATATAGAATTAGTATATATAATTATATATTATTATATATAATAAGTATAAATTATTATATATTATATTAGGTAACAAGTTATACAATTGTCATGGAGTATAATAAACACACCGTGAGCTCAAACTCCGCTGTAATATAAAACATTCCACTCTCCTTTCCTTAATTCTTGCACATTTTTAGAGTCAACTTTGAATCACTTTTAGGAATGGGTTGCATTTGCTTCACTTGGAAATATCCACGCACTGACAATGAATCCTCCATACGTTCTCTGTGGTGTCAAGACCAAATCATTGGTTGGTATTATTTCATTATTATTATTATTATTATTATTATTTTCAATATTATTATTATTTATAATTATTTATTATTGATTATTATGTAATATAGTAAGCACGAAGTTACATTAATAATACTACTTTATCTACCCTGAATGAATGCTGAAATTAAAATTATTTATGTATTTATTATTATTCTTATATTATTATTATTATATTATTAATTTATTATTAATTTAGTAGTAAAGGTAATATCTTAGAAACTTATCCCGACTTTTGTTATACTCGTCATTAAAGGCTTCGTAGTTTCGCGGTATAGGATTCTGTAATGGATGTCATGAAGATTCTTCAATGTTAAATGTTCCACTTTAAAAGAAATCCGGCTTATAAGATCTTTCCTCACCTACAAGCGAATTTTCTGCTCATCGAATCTGGAATGGTCAAGTTAGGCCATGTTCTTCTTTTTAGAATAAACACCTTTTGTAAACCTTTTTAATCAAATTGACTTGTACATAAAAATTGTTACGAGTAATTACTTTAGTATTTTCTGATCATTAATTGTTTAAATGACCTCTAAATTAAGTTATTTTCAATTATTGTTTTTTTTTATTGGGTTTTTATGCTATTTTGGTGGCCTCCCCCGAAGAGTCTTAAAAATATTTGTTTGTTTGTTTACCACATACGTTGTGGTTTGTTTTTATACCTATAGTTTTTTTTATATTAATTAAATTACTCGATTGATTAAATTGGATTTTAATATATATATTTGTTTGTTGATACTTTATATATAAATTTAGTCAGTCAAAAAGGAATCATCCAACATAAAATTAAAACTGAGATATTGAGCTTTCAATGAAGGGAAGGAGGGTTGGTTCAAGTAGATTTTATTCCTATGGTAACTTATATGTAGGTTGGTTCTATTTTGCAAAATGTAGTTTTGAATTTACTACATTCTGCTGACAGTACACAAAAATTTCAATTTTGTGGGGTGGTTCTTGAGTAGTGACACTATTTTGAAAATAATCTGATATTTCGAAAACTTTTTTGTTTTATTTTTGAATATAATGTGTCAGATATATTTATATTTGTTCTTAATTTTCAGAGAGACTCATGGAAATTGTCTATCTAATGTGTCTTTAGCAAGAAAACCTGAAGATTTTGGGAATGGGTATTTCTTGCACACATTTCACAGAATAGGTTTTATGAATAATGATACTGAACAGTTACCAAAATGTTTTCAGGTTAGCATGTGATATTATGGTGTGTACTGGTATCTAAATTTTTTATTTTATTTTTAATTTCGATTTTATTATTATTATTATTAGTTATTATTATTATTATATTATTATTATTATAATTTAATTATTATTTTATTATTCATTAATATTAATTATTAGTTTTTAAGAAAATAGACTATTTTCAATGTCAATTTTAACATACTTTTGCAAGTTCTTTCTTTTTTCTAAGTTTCTTTATTTTTCAGAAGAAAATTATTAAGGACTATTCAGAATAAAAATGTTAAAGCCTTTAATATTGTACCAAATTTCCGCATGGTATACTTCAGGCATACTGAATCAGCACGGTTAACTAACTCAATTTATATGGTATGTTTAAATAATAAATTTCAAAATATATAAAAATCTAAAAATTATTTTAAATTAATTGGGAAGTTTAAAAAAGAATCATTAAAGAAAAAATCAAAAAGAACATTATTTTGTAAAACAGGTTTATCAATGGATACTAATGGACCTGCAACACACTTTAAAGTATTCATAAAACATTCAAGCATTTCATATCAAATAACTTCACATGATGTGATGTCTAAGCTTAAACTTTATAATAAGAGATTCTGCTATCTCTAAGATAGGTTGAAATTGCCTAAATTGAAGAATAGATTTTTAAACAACTGCAATTTCACTGTAGAAGGCGAATTATGGAGTTCCGTTTTTAATGTCCATATTTACTGGGTTTAATACCTGTGTTGCAAAATTGGATATCTTAAAGTGTTAGTTGTGTATCCACATAAGAATTTACATCCTGCCCTTTGCAATAAATCGATACAACAACACCTAACTCGTGTTAATCCGCCGAACAATGACCGACGGGTACTAAAATCTTAGGAACAACTCGTCCTCAGTTTGTAGTAGCTGATCTTACATTTATACTTTTTTTCTGACTTAATCATGTTCCTTGACAGTTATGCTTTTTTTTGCCTCACTCTGGAAAATTGTGTTCAAATTAATGATTTAAGTAAAGAAGTATCTACTTTCCTTGTAAAGTGATTTTTATTAGAAGTTAAAAATGTCATTTATAGTTTTTTTTATAAACTATTTCTATTTTAATATGGGGGAGGTACCTTATTAATTAAAGTTTTCGTTATTTCTATCACGTTTTTGGTTAAATATTCCCACGTTAAACGTTGTTTTATAAGCACTGTGGAATCAGAGGTTTAATAAATCGAGATGTCTTATAACTTTTCTAAATAATCAATCAGCATTTCGTTCTAACCCTTTACTACCTGATACATCTTAAACAATTCTAACCAAACCCATATCTTTAACGACTCAACAGTACAAAATTTATTAAAACAGTGAAAGACTATCACTAGGAATGCCAGTTAAATTCATGAATTTTTACATCTCATAAGTGAAATTTTAGGACGGATAGTTGTTTTAGTCCTTCTATGAAAAGATATTTTAAGCTATTTGAACTTTCAATAGACTAAATGTGTCATGATCGTATCTAATTACAATTTGTATTAAATATTGATCATTCATATTTGGTTTTCCAATATGAGACGTTAAGAAATCGGCAAACGTTAAGACACTGGGTATCATTGGTAACACATCTTTTTGTAAATAAGGTTTCATTATTAAAATTATTGTTTTAAATGTAGGTTAAAAGCTTTTTTAAAATAGTCTTTTTCAATTGGGTGGTGGTTTATCTCTGTTTCAAAAAATATATATAATTTCGTAAGGATAATGTCTATTGTTTCTCGCTAACTGGAATGTCTAGTGACAGACTTCAAACATCGAGAGACAGCTATGTAATTCAGATGGAGTGAATTCTGTTCATTTAATGTCCAAAAGAAATTCATCTTAGATTTCACTATAAATTTAAGTAATGTGCGCACCAATATTGTTACTAACTGTGCAGATGTCAATGAGTGAAACGGTGCAAGTCATACTTATTATTGGGCGCTGAGTGGAGATTTTCTAAGTTCTTTGTGGATCTTAGGCAAGCTGTATAAATGTCCATTATTGTAGGCACC
>JABUQX010064838.1:2500-5000 GCA_015478945.1 Trachelipus rathkii
AAAGAATCTCGATTCAAAATTAGATAGACTTTTTGATATCTCTGCGTGCACTTGTCCTTCGGACGTTAAGCCCTGCTATGATAGGATGGTGAACTGCAAGATTGAAAATTGTGAACAGTCCCATATTATATGCGTTTGCTCTAATGATGCAAAAGTTCTAATAGAAGACAGAGCATATCTACGTGATCAAAGATGGAAAACTGGACCGAAAGGAGCATACCAACTTTCATCAATAGATCGAAGTGCTATAAAACGAGATAAGAGGCTTAGATTTGATGCTGTTTTATCGGGTGTGAAACAGGTCGAGTCAGGGGAAATGCATTCAGTAGCTTCAGAGCCATCACAGGAAACTAGCTCTTCTTCTTCTACTGTCGAGATATTTATCGTTGTTCCTATTTATCTTATAGTCTTTTTATTTTATATTAGCAATTGTTTACACAAATGTTTCTTTCTTTCAGGAAGAGATCGCCTGGCAGCCAAGCAAAATTCCTTCAACAGAATATAACACACTGCAACTACCCAGATACGCTATGGAACTCGTCAGAGGTGAATGTTCGTCTAATCTTGGTGCAGCTCTTGCTAATGCATTAATTCATGATATAAAATCTTTACTGAGGCCAGAAATTGACTTTCAACAAATAATGTTCGACAAATGCAAAATAGACAGAGCAAAAGCAAAGGTGAAGGTCGTATGTGAAGATGATGCATCACATAAAAGCACTCACTGAACTTGTACAGGTGTTGATGGAAAGATTGACAAGAACACTTTAACATATAAGGAAATACAGTTACCTAATAGGGAAGTAGGTATGAGAAAATGTGTTCAGGCAGAACATCATCTGACATTCACTAGTGAAGATGGACAAACCCAGGGTACCTATCTTACACATCGAACTGTCCCTACATCTGGTACCACTGGCAAACTGCTTGCTGAAGAAGTTTTTAGCGTTATTCAGGAGTTTAATAGCATTGATAGTATTCAGGGTATCCTTCTGGATAATACTGCTGTCAATACAGGTCCAATCAATGGCTTAGGTGTACAACTTGAAGTATTAATGGGACGAAAACTGCATACCCAAGGTTGTACGCTACATCAAAATGAACTTCCATTACGGGCTCTTTTCAAAAAGCTTGATAATGTAACAACTGGACCCAATACCTTCGGTGGACCACTTGGGCAAAGATGTACTGGGAATATTCACGAAGAACCAGTATTAAGGTTTAAATCTATAGAAACCCCAATCATTGACAGATTTCTTGAAGATGGAGTGCTTAAAGATCTTAGTGTCCATCAGAGACTTCTGTTTGATTACTGTAAAGGTATTGGATCTGGAAACATAGAAAATAGATGGGGTACCCATAAAATTGGTCCACTCAACCATGCACGATGGCTAACTCTTGCCATAAGACTACTTTGTTTATATACTCGGGATAGTTCTCCAATCGAAAGTCTGACTAAATTAGTACATTATATTGTTAATGTTTATGCACCAGCATGGTTTGAAATTAAGGCATCATCGAAATTTCATGATGCTCCTCGTATTCTTTTCAATTCAATTACAAGGCTTAATCTTCTCCCATTTAATGATGTGAAACGCATTGTACAGAAAAACATTCAAGGCAACGCCTATTGTCTACTTCCTGAAAATTTTCTTTATGCAATGGTTAAAGATGAAGACCATGAAATCAAAAGTCTAGGATTAGAAGCTATACTCTCTTGTAGGAACATGTATAACTGAAATCTTTGCTTTACGTAACTAGTTTTCATAAAATGTAATAGTCCTAAATGTACAAATTCATTATAAAATATGTACCCTACATAACCGAATGCCTCATTTGTGTTTATTGTTTTTATTTCTTTGCAGAAAGACATGTGATCGGAAGCGTGAGAAAACAATTCCAAAGGTAAATTGGAATGCAGGTTGCTGGAATGAACAAATAGATCTTACTTCTACTGGTGTTGCAGAACCGCCAAGTATGAAAAACATGTCCAATGAAAAATTGTTTGACTACTCTTGTTAGGCCAACTCTTCCCGATTTTCCATCACATTCTCAAAGCGTTGAAAGATCTGTGAAATTAGTGACATCAGTTTCTCAACATGTGTATGGCTTTGAGAGTAGAAATGCGTCGATTCTAACATAAGTGGCGAGTAGGAAGATGCGTCCGTCATTTACGTCCAAATCATATTACTCACAATCGCATGATGACATATTACAATAGTTAAGATACAATGTCAAACTTACTGCTATGCACAAATGTAGTCCAATTGCTTATACAATGTATAATGAACTGTGTTTCTTTTTACTCTTTACCATTCGTAAATAATAAGGTTTGAATGGAATCATACCTTCACAGACACATCCATGATAAAAACCAACATATCAGTCGGATTAAATATATCATTGTTTGAAGTACAACCAAATAACTTTGATTCGATTTCCGCAAGCAACCCCTTATTGAATTTCTCTAAAACTCTAGGAGGACATTTATTTCCATCTC